>NQII01008089.1:126171-140493 GCA_002778355.1 Clitarchus hookeri | reverse complement strand
TTGTACAGTTCTGTGGCCAGTTTGTGTATGTGTTGTGTAAAAGTGTCAATTTTAAGCTCCTTGTGTATTTGTTCGGATAGTGCGAGTCGGCTTTTCCTGTGTTACCTCCGATCTGTCCCGGACCGATCGGAGAATCTGGCCGCCCTGCCTGCNATAGTGCGAGTCGGCTTTTCCTGTGTTACCTCCGATCTGTCCCGGACCGATCGGAGAATCTGGCCGCCCTGCCTGCCAGGCGTCGGGCGGGCGGGTTCTCTGTATCGTGTCCGTGGTTTTTAGTTTTTATTAATTTTACTTCATGTTTATTATACTTTCTACCCTTTCGCATTTATTTTTCCGTTTCTAGGTACATTCCCCAATCTTTTCCGTGCCTTTATTTGGGCAGGGTGGACTCCCTCCTTTCCCGGAGCTGCCTTAAGTCATCAGTGTCGAGTCATTTGTCCCAATTGGGGCTGGTGGCCTCCAGTGTTTATTATCATATATTTATACCGTCAGTCACAATTTTTATGATGTATTATTGTTAATTCTTTCTTGTAATTTGTATTCACGGCAGGCTAGGTACGTCCCTGCCCTTAAAGTTGCGGCTTGACTCATTGTTTGAGTTCCAGTCATGCTGTAATATTGTATGTTATGCTATTTGTTTATTGTTAGGGTTAATTTTTGTCATATTCACTGTTTTGCTAATTAAGAGTTTGTTTTTTTATTACTAGCATTTCCATTAATGCTTCATTCCATACGATAATCACAGTGGCTCGGATGTGTACTTTCCTACTGCGCTGTCTTTGGGAATATCGTGTTTTTAATTTCTCGCATCCAATGTACTACAGTTTGTAACCTTCGTTTGTAAGTAATTTTTGTAAACTGGTTCCTGTTCTCTGGTCCGCTTCTGCGTGTCACGGAGGCAGGGCAGTTGGAGTATGTATTGTACAGTTTCATTCTATGTTTATTTACTCTTCTTACTGTTTATATATGTAATTTATATATCCTTTTAGTTCCAGGAGGGCCCTTGTTTTAATTCTGTCCTGGCAGCCAGTTCCTAGCTGTTCGGGGGCGAGGGGCAGTCCCTTTCTGCCGCTCCAGCCCTTCCAGGACTAAGTCGTATGGACCTATGTATTTATTGTGTTCTCTAATACCGTAGGTTTTCTTTTCGTCACTCGTTTTCGTAAGTGTTATTTTCCTGTTATGAAGCTCTGGATTTATATGCCAATCGGGCTCGATCCAGACGTAATATTAGCGATCGTTTGAGTCCTACCGCCTCATGGGGTATGACACAGCGGATTTTATTCCCGCTAATTTTAACTTATAAGTATTACAGTTTTTACTTACCATTTTTGTGTTAATTTTCATTTCCACTTTGAACCTAAGTTGCGTGCCGGCCAGGCCTGGTTCGCCATGATATTTTTGAGCCTCCCTTTAGTTCTATTTTCTGTGGATGCTGTTTAGCAAGCTCAATTATTGTCAATTATGTGTTGTATATCCTAATGTTTATACTCTTGATGCTTATGTTCGCTTTTAGTTTTATTCTGCACTGAAGTCGAGTGTCAGCTGGGTTTATTATCCAGCTGTGATCTTTAGTCTTATTGTGTATTATTTAGTACTCAATTCAGTCCCCCTGGGTCCTATTAACTTCCTATTGGCCAATCCGCAGTCCTCATTTTATTTATATTTCTTATTCAGTTGGTTTAGTGTCATTCGTCCATTTCCCTTACTTTTACTTCCATATTTAACCACACTTCCCCAACGTACCCCGATATCAAGTCATACATTTTACACATCAGGTTTTGTGGACACCATAGATCCACACACACAACATAACACTCCTTTTTCTTTTTCTCCCCTTATTGTTATATTGCTTTTCATACCTCACTTCTATTACATATCAATACCGGTTTTGTGGACACCAGAGATCCACATACATAACCGACATTACACCCTTTTCGGTAATAGTTTTTATACACCTAAGTTTCATTCCCAACTGACACTGGCTTTGTGGACGCCACTGATCCACACAAACAACATTCTATTTCCTTATATTTTATTTCCCATTGTTATTATTACTGCTTTTCCGTTTCCTTATTTCAGGTCCATTTACACTGGTTTTTGCAGACACCACAGATCTGCAATTACAACACCATACTTTGCTTTTTTTACTCCCGTTTTCTATACGCTTTCTTTCTCTATAGTACTTTATTTTGCATTACTATACTCCCTTAGTTTTTTACTCTAATTCTTTCCTAGTTCTGTACACTGTCTTGTTTTTGCAGGCAAATTCATTTGTCGTATTTTTTAATTTTATTTTTATTTTTTACTGCCACATTACATTTTTGGGGTTTTGGTTATTTTCCCCAGGCACCTTTTCATTACAGCTCTGGTTTCTTTTTTCATTTCTTTGGCCCATCTCCACCCGCATCTGAGCGAGAACTACAAATAGTTGGTACTCATGTATTGTAAAACATTGTCCTGTATTCGCACCTTTGTAATATGTCACTTGAATAAAGAAACTATGAAATCAATCAATCAGAGAACTAATAACATCACCCACACACACTAGTCCCCCACACCAGCCACAGTCCAGCACAAGTGGCCCCAAGACCAATAAGCCTAGGCGTGTCACAATACACGTCTTCCATGTCCGAGCCTCTCTACTCCACGCCATCTTCACTGAGGTCGGCATCGCCGAGCTCCAGTACGAGCTGCGCCCACACCCAGGAGCATCGGGGCAGTTCGTACTGACACTCTCGGACGAGCTGGTGTTCCGGAGGGCCCAGGCTGCGCTGCGCAATAAGAAGATCGAGTTCGCCCAGTTCGCTCGCCAGGAGAAACGTCCCCTGCGAGTCGTCCTGGACGGACTCCCTGCTGGAGAGGATGTTAACCTGATCTTGCAGCAGTTGGAGCAGCATGTGAAGGCCACTTCGGTGCAGCAAATGACAAGCAGGCGCACCAAACAACAGCTCGGCCTCTACAAGGTGGAGGTGGATGTGGAGGGAACACCTGAGGACACCTTGACACGCCTTAAGGCCATTCCACGAGTGCTGGGCTTCACACGACTGTACTGGAGTAGTTACATCCCACCGACGGGTCCAGTGCAGTGCTTCAGGTGCCAAAAGCTGGGGCATACGGCACGCCAGTGCGAATGCGCAGAGTGCTGTGTGCGTTGCGGTGGAAATCATCCCCGCCGCGACTGCACACAGGACAGGCCTACTTGTGCCCTCTGCAGGCAGGAGCACTCGGCTACCTATTCCCAGTACCCGGTGAAGCTGCGCTGGGCCAAACCTAATAACGCACCACAGCCAGACGCACCAAGGAGCACAAAGGCAGCCACTGCTTAGTGCCCCAACACACCAAGTTCACACACAAGCGCGAGTCGGCTCCACACAACAGCCAGATTTGAGGAATAAGCTGTTCTCTCAAATCATCCAACAGGCAAAACCACAAACACAAGTAAACAAACCACAGAAATCACATATTCCCGCAGCTAACCAAACAAAAACAAAACCACAAACACAAAAACAACCAAGCACAGTATCAGAGACATCCACCTTTAAATCCATAGAAGCTCAAGTATTTTGCAACAGTAAATATAAACATTTGACACAGGAAAAGCCGGCTCGCACACATCCACCCATACACACTCAACCACCTGCACCAGCCAATACACACCAGATTATTACACAAACACGCCAGGCTTCCCTGCCTGTCAGCAAAGCGCAGGAACTTCTGTCATTCCAGAAGTTCCATGCGATAAAGTAGGAGATACCTGGCTACACGCACTCCAACACCAAGTCACACAATGGGCAGACCAGACAAGAACACTTCAGCAGCAATTTTTATCAACAACATTGTTTTTGCAGAAAGCACTGCTGCTGCTACATCAAACTCAGCAACCCACAGACACACAGTAATGACAGCACAACCACCAAACACACACACACCCCGCATTCTCATCTGGAATGCGAGGGGACTTGCAAACAAGAAACATGAACTGTCTGCCTACATGCATATCACACACACTCAGATCGCAATCATCACAGAAACCAATTTTAAACCTAATAAAACACACAAAATTCCAGACTATAACATTTACAGGCAAGATAGAAATACACATGGTGGGGGAGTTGCCATTCTCATTCATCGCTCCATTCGCCATCATACACACCCACTACCTCAGCTACAACACATAGAAGCCACAGCTATTGACATTTACATCCACAATCATCCTGTAACAATCATAGCTGCTTACATCCCTCCTCATTCACCACTAGATCCAAGTGAAATAGACATGCTATTGCAAGTATCTCCGAGAGTACTCATAGCAGGCGACTTGAACGCCAAACATCCAGACTGGCATTCCAATAAAATCAATCGGCATGGCAGAATATTGCACAGACACGCCAGCACACACACATATATAGTAGATGCACCAAACACACCCACATTCATCCCAGATCACCCACATCATACACCAGATGTACTGGATATTATCCTGAATAAGGGAAATAATTTCCAGTACAGACTCTACACCGACACAGCTCTTTCCAGCGATCATTTACCTGTTTTCATGGACATTCATCACTCATCTCGCCCCCATCTTGCACCACACGCACATAAATTTAACTATAAGAAGGCTGACTGGGATTCTTATCAACTAACACTTATTCAAAAGGCTGACACACTAAAACACACAGTAGAATCAATACATACACCGAAACACATAGACAACACAGCAATAATTATAGAGCAAGCTATTTTAACCACAGCCAAGCAACACATGCCAGCAGCCACACCCAAAAACACAAACACACAGTTTCCTACATCCATCAAGAAAGCCATCAAACTCAGAAACAAATACAAGAGGCTGTGGCAACGAACACGAGACATTTTCCACAGAGAGCAGTACCGACAAGCCCAGGACACAGTGGAGGCACTGGTCGGCGACTTCAGAGCGCAACAGTGGGACACCACTGAGGCTGCTCTCGAGGTCGCAGACAACTCTCTGTGGAAAATGACACGACGCCTGACTGGGAACTACTCCACTATCCCGCCACTCACGCATGCCACGGGGGTTGCCTACACATCTGCTGACAAGGCAGAAGTGCTAGCCAGGGCTCTTGAAAAAAACCTTCCGCCCTAACGAGGGCGATGGTGACGACGAGCACGAGGCCACCTTAGTGCAAACCCTGGCAGACGTTTTAGGAGAGGAAAACTCCGAGGAAACCATTGATATGACTCCCGTCGAGCTGATGTCAGCCATGAAATCCACCCGACGTAACACTGCACCAGGAGAGGATCAAATTCAGTACATCTTGCTAAAACACATTCCATTTGAATTCATCTGTGTTTTAGCTCAGTTCTTCTCTCTCATACTCAGGCATAATCATTTCCCAGATAGATGGAAGCAGGCCAGGGTGGTGACTTTCCTAAATCCCGGTAAACCACCCTCACTTCCCACCAGCTATCGCCCCATCAGTCTGCTCTCTACTCTCTCCAAACTTCTGGAGAGAGTGGTGAATGGAAGGGTGGTAGCACACATTTCATCT
This sequence comes from Clitarchus hookeri, assembly GCA_002778355.1. Lineage (NCBI taxonomy): Eukaryota > Metazoa > Arthropoda > Insecta > Phasmatodea > Phasmatidae > Clitarchus > Clitarchus hookeri. Next base: position 134,959 of record NQII01008089.1, on the reverse strand, counting down.
CACCACATACTTCGTGACGAACAGTTTGGGTTCCGGTGTGGGCACTCTACAGTTCACCAGCTCACCCGGCTCACTCTGGAAGCCACGAAGTCCATAGAGTATCATTATCACACTGTCGTCGCCCTTCTAGACATAGAAAAGGCGTTCGACAGGGTCTATCATCCTGGTCTGCTTTTCAAGCTTCATCAATATAGATTTCCTCCCTACATCATTCGTTTCATATCGTCGTATCTGTCATCTCGTACATTTCATGTCAGTTTCGACGGTGAAACATCCACAGTCTGCCAGGTGAAAGCAGGAGTTCTCCAGGGCAGCATTATAGGCCCGGTCCTGTTTAATCTGTACATCAACGACATGCCACGAGTTGGAGAGGCTAGCATTGGATGCTACGCCGATGACACCATCGTGTTTGCATCGTCGATGAACAGAGACCGGGCCATCAGCCATGTACAGGCTGCCCTGGATGATATTGAGGCCTGACTGGCCAAATGGTGCATTAAGGCGAATGCCAGCAAAACAGAAGCCATAGACTTCAGCACCAGACGACTTAACCCGACGACGCGACTTCAGTTCTGTGGTCAGCAAATTGAATACCNACAATGGACAGGAGACTGCTCTGGAGGCACCACATTCATACTCAGCTCGCCAAAGCACACTCTCGGCTAAGGCAGCTGTTTACACTTCTTCACCGCCACAGCTCACTCCGCACCAGAAATGGTGTAATCATATATCAGTCTCTCATCCACCCTATTGTCACCTACGCCTCATCCGTCTGGGGGACGGCAGCTAGCTGTCACCTCCGGAAACTTCAGCGCTTCCAGAGCAGAAACCTTCGTATGATTACGAGCGCACCCAGGTACACAAGGAATGACCAGCTCCATAAAGAACTGAAAGTGGGCAGTTTTCTACATCATGTGCGGAAGCTGGCCACAGAACTGTACAAGACAATACCGACTGTAGAAAACCCCCTGGTTCGTGAGTTGGCGAACTACGATGAAAGGCTGGCGTGGAGGCGCAGGCGACCCAAGGCTCTCGTCCTCCCTCCAGCAACCCGATTGTGTTTGTCCATATTTTTCATTTATTTTTGTACATATTTTTGACAAAGCCACTTCTGGCCTTACATAGTATCTAATCATTATGATTTTTTTGAACTCTATTCCCGATCTTAGTTTAAGTACCATATTAACCTGTATAATCCTTGTATTTATTCCCTATATATATTAAGAATTCTAATTTAATGACCTGCAAATGCTGCAATGCATATTTTGTTGTAATGTGCGTATGTATCAGTATAAATAGATTTACGAATGGATAAAAAAAAAAAATAATAAAAACAAATAAAAACCAAATAAAAATCAAAAAATTGTATGAATGGATAGTATGAATGGATGCATACGNTGGTGATTTTTCTAGGTTGAACTCTGGCTGGGTAGTTAGTTTGCTGTGCGGGTTGTGGCTGTGGGATCCAAGTCTGTGTTTTTGGATGCAGCTCAGGGAATTCACGAGCTGTCCAGGCTGTGGTTCTGGGTGGTTGTTGTGTTTGTTCCGGTGTTATTTGTTTAGATTTCAGGATTTCTTGATGTAGGATTCTTCTTCTACATTCCTTGTGTCCTCCGGGGTGGTTTTCCTCACAGTTGGGGCACTTTCTCGGGGCTTCTGCGGTTAGTGTGCAATTTTCTGTGCTGTGGTTTTCCGCGCAGTTATTACATCTCGGGGTTCTGTGGCATTGTGATGCTACGTGTCCGTAACATTGACACTGTTTGCATCTCTTCGGGGATGTCTGGGAGTAATCTTGAATTTCGACGATAAATTGTAGTATGTGTTTTATTTCCCTCATTTGTTTTTCTTGGGCGGTGTCGGGCAGAATAATTAGCATTGGTGGAGAGTAGTAAGGGGAACGCTCAATGCTTGGGTCCCCGAGTATTCTTACTTGGTGTGTTTTGATGCCTTGGTTTTGTAGGTCGTTCTGTACTTCTTCCGTTGTTGTTCCTGCGGGCAGGTTTCTGGCAATTAGACGAACTTGCTTGTATTGACCGGGAAAGGTGTATGTGAACGGTTGCAGGTTCAGGTCAATCAGTTTTGGAAGCAGTAGTGAGTGGGTTTTTGTGGATTCGGGGTCGAACCTGATTCTGTTTCCTTGCTGTAGGATGTTGAATTTGCCGCACGTTTGTTGTAATTTGTTTATAGTTTGGGTTGGGTTTCTGCCCAGGCTGCCTTTACAAAATATGGAAGGAGTCTTCGTTGGTGGTTTTGAGGTAGAGTTTGAGGTGGTTTCCTTTTGCTGGGTTGATGGTATCTGTTTCGTTACGACTTGGTGTCTTTTGCTTGCACTTGAGAGTTTGGAGGCGCTTGATGAGGAGGATTTGTTCCTTTTGCGCCCATGGTGGACCGTTGTGAATGATTGATTTTGTTGTTGGGTGTCTTCCTCTGTTTCAGTATCAGGGTCTGGGTCGGACTCCTCCATTGATGTGTAGGAATGCTCTGATTCCACATCTACGAATGAGAGTGAGTCCGAGCGCAGTTGATGCTCGTCTGCTATGTCCATTTGTTCTTGGGTTCTTGTTTGAGATTTGGTGTTGGATGCTGGCTTCCTGGTTGTTGTGGTTTGTTCGACGATGGTGGCTTTAATTGGAGAGTTGGCAAAGATTTTTTTCGCTCATTTACTTTCATTGTATCTGATTTGCCTTAGCTGGAGGGAGAGGTCAGGAATGGTGTTATTCGGGTCCTCAATGATGTGCAGCCGATCGATGATGGCTTGTCTGGCTGATTCTGTGAGGCCTTCTTTGCTCAGTTGGCGTTTAAGTTTCGTGAATTCTTCCATTTCACGTTAAATCAGGAGTTGTAGAATATCGAATTTAATCGTTTATTCAGCTAAACACTATTTAAATGAAAAACACTGTTTGAGTTATATGTATATGTTAAAAAGAAAATCACTGTTAAAAATAAAAATCACTGTTAAGAAAATAAATCACTGTTTAGGTCACTGTTAGTCGGTAACAGTGACTCTAGGCAATGGCTGGTACCAAGCCTGGGCCCTCTGACCCCCTTCCTCTACCGGAAGCGGGGCTAGGAGTAGAGACCCAGGTGGATTTAGTGCTCAGCGAGAGCGCAAGTTATACTGGGAACACGCACTTGAAGTTTCGAAGAAAAAGTTTTTCATTCGTTTTCGTGTTATCCCGCGAGTGTCTGCTTTGTGCGAGCCATCCTGGTCCGTCCAACTCCATACATTTGTCTACTAAGCTTAAGTTTGGGTTAAGGNGTGTCTGCTTTGTGCGAGCCATCCTGGTCCGTCCAACTCCATACATTTGTCTACTAAGCTTAAGTTTGGGTTAAGGTTGTAAGCAAAACGCTGTGTTTTTATAGATATGTGGCACTTTTCGTCGTGCACCAATCAGGTGGCTTCGAGAGAAAAGTGCGTTTATTGCCACACAATGAAGAGCAGTGACAGGTTAGTCCTTCTTCCGAGATGAGAAGGTTTTACTATCACTAATGTATTGTGTTGTTTTACTATTAATTAAATAATTGACTGTGTTGATGTTGCCCTAAAGTATTTATTTAGGTAGAGTGGCAAGTGCTGTAAGGAGTAGCATCTGNAATAATTGACTGTGTTGATGTTGCCCTAAAGTATTTATTTAGGTAGAGTGGCAAGTGCTGTAAGGAGTAGCATCTGATTCTCCTGTAGTATGTTCATGGTTTTCGCCTGTGCAATTATAGGCCTAAAGTGATCTATTAAAGCTACAAATTGCNATTCTCCTGTAGTATGTTCATGGTTTTCGCCTGTGCAATTATAGGCCTAAAGTGATCTATTAAAGCTACAAATTGCGTCTCTTCCAGAAAAGCGGCCAGTTCATGCATGTCTGCCAACATGGTCACATTTTCTGTAGCGTTGTTTTCTCCTTTCCCGTTTTTTTGTGGTTCTTCTGTCTGTTGTTGTGTAGGTGCTTGTTCTATATATGGGTTTTTGAGTACTGTAAATTCAGTCTCTGACCGAACATTTTTTTGTAGGACTCCAAAGACAACTCACAGAGCATCACCAAACCGTCCAAAACCACCCATCCATTGTTTTCGTGTCTGAATGTGTTTTTTGATGACTTCACACTGCTCCCACGCACGGCTTACAGGACAAACATTACAAAGTGTACATTGCCACTTTGTGTTGTCGTGTTCTGTGATAGGACAGTCTGCCCTTGCATGATCTCCCGCACACGAAAGGCAAACTGGCCTAAGTGTGCAGTATTTCTGGGTGTGGCCCAGTGCACAACATCGTCTGCACTGTACCACATCCTCAGGGCGGTGTTTGTACATCTCTATACGCACTGGCATATAGAAAAGTGTGGGTAGTTTCATTATGTCGTGTTCTTCGTGTCTCTGTACTACAGCCCCATAGACTGCAGGTGCATCATCTGGCGTCCTAAATTTCCAGACATTGATTGGTATATATCTGTTCACCCTGAGCCGTTTCTCTATTCGCTGTGCGGCTATTTCTTGTGGTAGTTCTTTAATTACTATCTTAATCGGTTTTTCGTGTTTTTTCGCGTGTGTGTAGTATTCCACTTTGAATTTATCTTAATACTTAAGAAGAGCAGAGTAATCATCTAATCTAACCAGCACCTTTAGGTGTCGTTTCTTTGTAAGTGTGATTTTCACGAAAAAGTTTTGTGTGAAAGTCTTATGCAGAGTTCTAATTTTCAATGTGTCCGGGATGTACACTGCAGGCGCGAGTTTTGCTTTGTGTGTAATGTTTTCTGAAACAACAGTTTCGGAAGTGTCCTGACTACAGTTTGATTTACTTTCCCCACCCAATGGTGAGAAAACATTTGCTATGGAAATTTCCAGACTAGGCTGTATCCGATTGGGTGTGTGCTGTGTGTTTCCTATTGGGCTTCTGCCATTGTGTGTCGTGTGGTGTGTCCGAGGAATGGGAGACCGATGTCTCCCCTTCGCTTTGGTGCTTACCTGTGTCAGACTCCATCGAGTGCGTGTGCCTAGTACTCCTAAAGCNACCGATGTCTCCCCTTCGCTTTGGTGCTTACCTGTGTCAGACTCCATCGAGTGCGTGTGCCTAGTACTCCTAAAGCTGTGACAGCTGACCAGGCTACCTGGAGGGTAGCGAGGCTAGGCCAGGAGAAGAATGCTACCTTCCTCAACCACTGCCTGGTTCGTAATGTGGACACCATCCAACATTCAACAGCGTCTTTAAATACCTGCACACACACACATTATGTGTGTTTGATACACTTGACATCNACCGATGTCTCCCCTTCGCTTTGGTGCTTACCTGTGTCAGACTCCATCGAGTGCGTGTGCCTAGTACTCCTAAAGCAGTGACAGCTGACCAGGCTACCTGGAGGGTAGCGAGGCTAGGCCAGGAGAAGAATGCTACCTTCCTCAACCACTGCCTGGTTCGTAATGTTGTCACCATCCAACATTCAACAGCGTCTTTAAATACCTGCACACACACACATTATGTGTGTTTGATACACTTGACATCATAGTTATGTCCATATTCATATTGGTCCCTAGTACTCCAGCCCTCGGGTTTCCACCACAGGTAAACACTCTGCCCCGCAGGCCCACCACAGAATCGAACGGCACATAAGGCTCCTGGGAAAGCACTATATCCAGTCTCTGCTCCAGCACAATCCTATTTAGCTCCGCGGCCACCACTGCCGACCACTGCATGTTCAGCTGTCCACACCTTAGGACATTTTTACACGCCATAATCAATCCTCGTGAGTTCCACGGACAGGGCCTTCTGGTACGCTGGGCAGTCCCTGGAGTCCACTCTGTGATCGCGCTGTTGACCTTTTTTTGTGGCAGTTGACACATACTTCATTAAAGCCACTTACTTCTTTCTTAGGACAGTTCTTGAATTCGTGTCCTATGTCACCACAGCACGAGCAGGTGGACTCTTTCTCCCGGCAACTGCCAGCTATATGCCCCCATTGCTGGCATTTGTAGCAACGTGACAACGATATGTAGTCACGCACTCTGCAACTATCGTAACCCACGTATACTCCTTTTCAATCAGTGCATTACACACCTTTGGATCACATTGTAAAACCACGTTTACCCTGTCCGTGTCCCTCCGACCAGTTCTGTGACTAGCAGTCATGGCCCTCACGAAGCTTTCTAAGCTGTGGCCTCCACAATTTCCATTACTGAAGTTCTGCCTGAAGATAATTTCAGGCAGATCTTCGCCATCTTCACTTAGTGGTACATAATATACCACGATTTTAGGGCCGCGTCTCTTGGGAGCCTCTAATTTAAAACCCAGTTGACTGGATTTTTGTGGCATTGTTAATGAGCTCCAGAGTCTTGTCATTCCCGGCCTCGATCATGATGCTGCCGCCTCTGATACTACGCATATTCCTTGTTTGTAGCCCTTCACCCTTTGGGTCTAAACCTTTCTTAATTTTGTCCCGTGTCTCCGTACTGGTGGCTCCTTCACGTTCCGGGTACACCAGGACTACCTTCTTGGCAGACTTTGGTCTAGGGACATGGTATCGAATCAAAAGTATCGATATTGTACTCATGAGTAGTATCACATAAAAAGTATCGTACTCATAAAAGTATCGATACCCTAAGTTATCGACAGAATAAAACACACATGAATTAATTAACGTTTTTTTAATTAAATTATTCGTTTTAACTACAAATTAGGTATATTAATTATTTTAATTTTTTATTTTGTGTGATTGCACAGAGAAACAACTACTTATCATAAATCAAACCTCCCATTCTTCCTCTGTACAGTCACTCAAAAACAGTAATTTGTCCAAACGTTTCGGCGACAGCCTGTTCCTCGTTTTCGACATGGTAAATCCTGCCTTCGAAAACAAACGTTCTGAAGGAACAGACGTCGCTGGAATTGTGAGATACTCAATTGCTAATTTGTATAAATGAGGGAACACAACTTTCATATCTTCCCATTGCTCTAAAGGATTAGTGGACAATGGAGCGACTGGTGTCGCCAAATAAAGGCTCATTTCATCCTTTTTAGCTAAAGAAGGCGTCTTATTCTTATTTACAGACGAACCGCCTTTACTTTTGCTTTTTTGTTTCGTGTGTGCTAAGGTCTTGTGATGACTCCAAAAATCGTATACTGGCTCCACAGAAGAATCACTATCTGGGTCACTAGCACTACTGCTACTACTGGTGGCAAGGATAACCTTTTTTTTTTGATAAACGTCTTATTGAAGATATTACTGTAGCACAAGCTCTGGGGCCTTGGAAGTGTATATTTTTTTAATCTGGGATCGAGCAGCAAGGAAATTGCATTTAAATGATTATNTTACAGACGAACCGCCTTTACTTTTGCTTTTTTGTTTCGTGTGTGCTAAGGTCTTGTGATGACTCCAAAAATCGTATACTGGCTCCACAGAAGAATCACTATCTGGGTCACTAGCACTACTGCTACTACTGGTGGCAAGGATAACCTTTTTTTTTTTGATAAACGTCTTATTGAAGATATTACTGTAGCACAAGCTCTGGGGCCTTGGAAGTGTATATTTTTTTAATCTGGGATCGAGCAGCAAGGAAATTGCATTTAAATGATTATCTTCAATATGGAAAAATCTGCGATTTATCTGATTTATAATCTCGTCCTTGACTTGCTCTGTCACATTGCTGTCGTCAGTGCTGTTATTGTCCCCAGCAGTCTTCTTTAAACTATTTATCTGTGCTCTTAAGCAGTTGAAAATGGGTATAATTTTACTGATAGTAACATATTGCTCACCAGAAAATTCCTTAGTTACATATTCCAGTGGATTTAAAATTGTAATTAATGGTTTTATATGCTTTATAATCTAAAGACGACGGAGTAGTCGGTGCTTTGGTATTTAACATTAGAATTTTATGAACAAAGGGAGCCAATTCAATATACTTCTCCAGCATATAATATACAGAATTCCATCTGGTTTTTACATCTAAGACCAACTTAAGATGTGTCCCAGTTGTTTTTTTTTTTCTCAATAATTCACTTTGGATGACACTTGACTTGAAACATTTAACAATTTCTCTGACCTCATGTCATGCTACAAGCGCTACCTAGAGTAATAATCCCTCATGTCACATGAGGAATTATTCCAAACAATATGATACGATTCTGGCCAAAAAATACTAATACCAGAGAAGTATTGAATAAAAAGTATCGAGTACAAAATTATCGGTATCAAAAGAAAAGTACTCGATACCAAAAAGTATCGATATTCTTTCCATGTCCCTACTTTGGTCTCATGCTTTCGGCTCCAGCTACTTGAGCATAACTTTTTATCTCTGGTATTTCTGGTTTTGCAGCCTTTAAGGATCTCTTGCCTCGAAACTGTAGACTTCTCAGATTGCTTAAGCTTCCCTATAAGCTTGCAATTTTCCATGAGTATGCCATCAATATTGCTTTGCAATTGGCTTAATTTAGAGATTAGCCAGTTTGCTCGAGTCGAGTTGATTTTCAAACTCGGCAGGTCGAATACCACTTTCTGGGGCGACTCCATGGTGGTACTGTAAGTGAAGTAAGGTATATGTGATGCTGTTAGCAGCGACTTGGCCGCATTGTAATTTTGCTTGTCGGCAGCAATAATATGCAGGCCGTTGCGAGCGAGTGACAAGGTGAAGCCAGTGTGGTGGATATCACGGAGTTACCTTGCAATTTGGGTGTAGTGATTGGTTTCCCGCACGACTAGTCGGAAGGTTGGTTTCCTTGTGGAAGTGCGTGGCTGGTCAATGATGTTGTTTTGAGTGTTTGAAGGGCCAGAGATGTGCTGGGAACTACACTGAAGAGCAAAAAAAA
>NQII01008089.1:100331-116128 GCA_002778355.1 Clitarchus hookeri | reverse complement strand
GGGGGTGAGAGCCCATGGCCCTACTGTCAAACCCCATCAGCCCTTTTCTCATGTAACTAGAGGTGCCTTGGCGCCAGTCTAGCTTACTTCTGCATTTTCGCGGCGTGTGTTCATGTTCTCCTGCATTTTGCTAGCGGAGGGGGAGACTCATGGCACAACTGCCATGCTCTGTCAGCCCTTTTCTTGTGTATCTTGTGTGGGTCGTCGATTTTCTAACCGCTGCCCTGCTTGGCACATGTCTTAATTCCCTTGTTGACCAAAATCGCTTGCCTACCTCGGCATGACCTCGGCACGCGTTAATGATTTGTATGTCCTCTCGGGTCGACCTGACCTGGATGTGCGTGTCCCGTGGCGCATGTCACTGTAGGCGCTTGTGGGGAGTAAGATGGCAGGGATGTCAGCGATGTTTCTACTTACAGTATGCATTATGCATCAGTTTAAAATATTTAACTACTGTACTTCAAAGTATAATGTTTTAAATATTCAACTACTCTACTACAAAAACTGTACTACAAAGTCAAATGTTTAAAGTTTTTAACTACTCTACTACAAACAATGTACTACAAAGTCTAATGTATAAAATATTTAACTACTATATTCCATCCATTTGTAAATTAATACATTCGCTTCATCCACTCACCTATTTTCTTTTTCCCTATATCCGACTGCACTGTACTACCAAAAATGTGCACCAATTCCTCCCAACAGTTTTTCTTCGTGTTTCTATTCGAATAGTCATCAGATGTAAAGTCCCATATAGCTGGTCTATTTTCGATTATGCGATATAGTTTTCTGAGTAAAAACTATCCCTCATGCATGGAAAGAACATGCTGCTGATGCACCTGGCTTCACTGTTGGCATCCGAATGTGTAGGGCTCGACCTCACTCCATTTGTTTGGTTGGCAGCGATGCTAGTCCTGTCTGGTTTCCACTACTCGGACTCGTAGCGATGCTAAAGGGGCATCGCTGCCAGGTGTGAGAGGTCACATTGCTTTATATGCTTTGGCTCCGGCAGCTCTTCCGGCATCGCTGCTGTGGCATCCCAGTGTGACAGGGGCCTAATGTATGTAACATATTCCTGCCATTTATCTCTGAGTAACCTCCAAAACATGCCTAAAACAACTTGAAAGCACATTAATTCTCTTTCTTCAATAATGAAACTAGGCAGAATTCATGAAAATATTTCCCCCATGGGGTGGTGGGTTTTTAGAATACCACCACAGCCACCAGCGCTTTTCCTAAGAAGCAACTAATCAGGACGCAGTCGGAATCTGAAATTTGTATGGACCATCATCTCGTGCTTCTTTCTTAGTCATCTGTTTCTTTCCATCTCACGAGGTCCTGTCGCATCTTCTCTCTCTCTCTCTCTCTACAGCATCGTCTAAGGCCAGGGCGACATAAGAAGTGTAGTTAGAAATGGGCAGTTCTGGGGCAAGGACTTGGGGCTGGGATGAGGGGACGAGCAGTGGCCATCTTGGATGACATCTCCAAACTTCATGATCTTGTATTCCACTTCTATGGTTGCCATTTTGTCAGCCAGTACACAAACTTCTTGCTCTTGCATTCCATTTAAATGGTGGCCATTTAGTCCAAAATTCCCAAAAAAATATCTAATTTTTTTTATTTTGAAATTTTTTTTCGAACATTCTATTTCTCGTCTCCGTGACGAATCCCCGAGTGAGGCTCGTCCCCACCACAAATCCCCTGATCCCTTCTTCATGATATTGCATTCCAGGTCATCCCTGCGATGAAGCCCCGACTGGTCCCTATTTCATGCCCTTGCATTCCAGGTCGTCCCTGACATAATGCCCCTACTGGTTCATACATCACACTCTTGAATTCCAGGTCGTCCCTGCGACGAAGCCCTGACTGGTCCCTACTTCATGCTCTCGCATTCCTGGTCGTCCCCGTGATGAAGCCGTGACTGGTCCCTACTTCATGCCCTAGCATTCCAGGTCGTCCCCACCACAATGCCCCGACTGGTCCCTACTTAATGCTCTCGCATAGCAGCTCGTCCCTGCGATGACACCCCCAGATCCCTACCACGACACCCCGATAGAGTTTTCTACATATGTTGCTAAATCAGAATGCTAAGTAATACTTTCCTACTAGAACTTGTACATCATACCCTCATGAAAGGCACGTCCTGTCACGATGCAACCCAGACAGTGGTGGCCATATTGCTANGTCCTGTCACGATGCAACCCAGACAGTGGTGGCCATATTGCTAGCTAGTACCCTACAACATGTAATCTCCATGTCGTCCCTCCCACAATGTCCCAGCTAGGTCACACACATGCACACACACATACATGCACACACACATACATGCACGTGCACACACACATACATGCACACACACATACATGCACACACACATATACATGCACACACACATATACATGCACACACACATACATGCACACACACACACATGCTCACACACACAGCATGCACACATGCATGCATGCATACATACACAAGCATGCACACACGTACACACACTTACCTACACCTCGCAGCAGCTTCGTTGCCCTCCCCCTTACCGTCCAGATGTTATGAGCATGTGGACGAGCCCTGGACTGGGGACCGGGCAGTACGCTATTCTTTTGATGTCACCAATATGTCCTAGGTAACATCACAAGTATAGTGTATAGGAGAGTTACAACGAAGCTACTCATCTAGAAGAAAACAAAGCGAACAGGTGAATGCACAGATTATAGCAAAGGGAAAGAGTACAGAATAGAGAAAGGGGAGAATAGCACTACAGTTTGTCGCGAACACAGCGCGATGGAAAAAACAAGACATACTAGTCACATGCCTGACAGGATGAATATGACTTTAGCATGTGCTACAGCATGCTGGAAACAACCACTACCAACAGCATCGACGGCATACCTGGCAAGACGCCGCTTGCATGTGCTACAGTATACCTCTGGAAAAAAATATGTACAAGACATACTGGCAACACACCTGACAAGATATGATTGACTCTTGCAAGAGCTACAGTGTGCTACCAGCCAGCATACCTGGCAAGAAGAAGACTACGACTCTTGCATGTACTACAGCATGCTGGAACAGACTGCGTGGGACAATAGTATACCTGACAAGATGGCGACTCTTTCATGTGCTCCAGTATACTATAATAGAGCAGGAAATACTGGTAACATACATGACAAGATAGTATTGTGCCCCTTGTATGAGCTACAGTATGCTAAACGAGACATATGGCTACCAACACCCTCAACAGTATATCTGACAAGAGAACTTGTACGTGCTCTAGTACCTTGCTGGAAAAAACACTCTCTCCGAGGACAGACATATATATATATATATATATATATATAACGATACGTGCCTGGCCCAGAGCTGTTTTTGTTAGGTATGATAACCATAGGGGGCAGTATTTATGGCATCGTTTAGGACCTTCTGCTTGTCGTCCATCCACAAATGAGCCAACTTGTTGGTATGCTCAGTATATACTTCGTGATGGTACGACCTAATACTACTAACCTGCACTCTCTTGTTGCACTGGGCCAAAAGGAGATGCTGATAATCGTCAAGTGTTATCCTCTTCTCTACAACACTCTTTTGTATTCCCTTCGTGCACTTTATTACCTTATCACGGCAGCTGTATGCATACAGCTTCGCCCTCAGTCCGACAAACTCGGCCATATCGTTACCTCTACACTCATTCTTAAATTTTCCAATAATCTTGGCATTGACTGGTGAGTAGCAGGGATGAGTGGGAGGGTAGGCGCTGGTGTCGAACTCAGACATGTGTCTGGTCTGAGGCATGGTCGCTGTAGAAGTCGGGGCAGGTGATCTCCATAATACAGGAATCTGTGTCAGTATATGCGAGACTCACACTATCATCATACCACACCCTCATCACGTCATAGTAGAAGCGATACATGAGAGTTTTTGACATGTCAAGTAAGGCAAAGCCAGCGTATATGGGCTTGTCAAATGTTATGCTCTTGTGGCATAACTTGACGAGGGGTAGTGACTCGTCGTAAATGGTCCTGTATTTGAACGACAGTTTTGCGATCAGCTTCCTCGCCCGAACTTCTCTACATACGAGTTCCATATGCTGGCATTTACACTTATTTTCCATAAGCTTGCCATACATAGCATTATTCATTAATTTGAAAACGTCCTTCTCGAGGGCATTCGTGGCTGCCTGATGTTTCAATGCATTCATGTAAATATATGGATTTAGCCACGCCCTCTGCTGGAATTGAAGGACACTGCGAATAGCCTTCAGCCGCAACCCATGACCCAATGCCTGATTCAGGTTTACATAGTGTAAAATGTAATTTGTCTTTGTTTCCAGGGTGGTCATGAGTTTCGGTTGTTTGGACCTGGGGGGGACACTCGTTCACCAGCAGGAACGGAAGATCTCTATGTTTTTCGTGAAGAGTGTTAGCGTAATCTACATCCACCTCCAGTATGTAGCCGACATGTCGGTCGTCCGGCACAGACATGATGTCAATGTCCGTGGCGGTCCATTCAAAACTGCCCTATGGCAGCGGCAGGGACATTGCCCACCCGTATAAATAATTGGCATCTACATACTGAAGGTGTAGACGGCCTGCTGGCATCATAAGTGCCATGAATATACTTATTGTTTGCCAACACATGACGTTTGATACATTGGGCCACCCCTCCCTGGATACCAGCCTCAACAAACAGGTGGACGTCGTAGTCGGTGAGTAGCTGCAATTCCACCTGCATCTTGCACATCACGTCGAACGAGAATCCGGGAGCACTCACATAGCGAACACAATCAAGCTTGTACGTGTTTAGACAGAGCTCCTNCGTCGAACGAGAATCCGGGAGCACTCACATAGCGAACACAATCAAGCTTGTATGTGTTTAGACAGAGCTCCTGGAAATTCTGTAAGAGGTCGCACAGAATCAAGACATCCGTCTTCAGGTAGAGCTCAGAGTAGTTTTGGAAACTGCAGCAGCCGAACACAGTCCAGACCTTTTGTGTGTGTCGGTAGCCAGCCGCACTAATGTTCCCTCCGGTGAGCTGGTTGTTAAAGGCGCCGATTGCTGGCAACAGTGGCTCGGCGAGCTTTCCCCACGAGTCAACAAAATCGTAGGGGAACACGCCTTTGCGGGTCACCAACTCGAGCTGCTCTGCTGGGAAGAAGGTTGCTGTCGTGCAGAAGTCGTCGGATGGCAGATTCTGTGCGAGTGTTGCTAGGCTGGCAGACATAAATCGAAAAGTACCGATAAACTGTATAGTAAATTTTGTCGCCCAAACTTTTACAGAAGGTAATAAGGCTTTCTTCTGTGTGCGGAATAATATATATGTCTTGGGTATCATAGCCAAGCTGCTTAATGATAAAATTTGGTATCATACATTAAGTTATGGAAAAGGATTGGCAGTCTCTGGGGGCGGCAGCGAAGCTTGTTACAGTTATTACAAGCCGCCCCGATAAATTTGCCGGTGAAATTATGTGGACGTGCACCTTAGTGTTTGTGCCGGTGAACAGACCTGAACAATAGCAACATNAAGTTATGGAAAAGGATTGGCAGTCTCTGGGGGCGGCAGCGAAGCTTGTTACAGTTATTACAAGCCGCCCCGATAAAGTTGCCGGTGAAATTATGTGGTCGTGCACCTTAGTGTTTGTGCCGGTGAACAGACCTGAACAATAGCAACAGGTAGTGGCTAGCATATAGCCAGTCCGTTCGCCAGATGTCAGTGTGTGCATAGGCTCGGACGGACTATATATGGCTTTCGCCAGATTACCTATTATCACCACCTCTTCCATAAACCGTTTTGCTGCACTTATNAGGTAGTGGCTAGCATATAGCCAGTCCGTTCGCCAGATGTCAGTGTGTGCATAGGCTCGGACGGAATATATATGGCTTTCGCCAGATTACCTATTATCACCACCTCTTCCATAAACCGTTTTGCTGCACTTACGCCAGAGTAACATATTACACCCGGAGGTAGGCTGGTCGTCTTGGAGGCCGGTATTATATAATTATCCACTTTAATNTGCCAGAGTAACATATTACACCCGGAGGTAGGCTGGTCGTCTTGGAGGCCGGTATTATATAATTATCCACTTTAATGTAGATGGCATAACAATAGGACTCATGTTTTTGGTACCTATAGGTGTAGGACGTGTCCGGGTTCCTCTGACACTTCTGGACTGGCACCAGCATTGCCTCAAAGTCTGCATACACAACTATAGGCATCTTATCGCCATTCTGATAATTCTGCATCTTGAGCACAGGTGGCTTGCCGTTCTTGTCCGGCTGTGGCATGTCGGAACAAACTGTTGCATGCTCATTACAATACTCAGCCAGAGTCTCGGCATTCGTCAGCCCTGTCACACGCAGTTAATCATCATACACCTTGAAGCAGCGTTTACAGATATTCACATGTGTAGCATGTGATGTTACCTGGGAGCATACCAGACGGGAGAAATCTGTTATATCACAGTAATGTGAGTTCTGGTTCTCCGCTGTGGTGAGTAGCAGCAAGTTGAAGTGCTGGGCCAGTTCTTCCCCTGCCACCCATATTGGCACTATCTGTGCAATCTCGTCGAGTGCATAGCCATTGATGCTGACCCCCGGATTCGACCTCAAACATAGCTATTTGCCGTAGAGGGGTGGGGAACTCTATTGTGGTGAAGTTGAAGAGCATCTCCAGGCTGATGTAACGCTGGTCGACGTGCCCAGGATTCCTGCCCTCTACATACCTTGCCAGGATCGCCCATTTAAAGCACTGTAGGTCTGTGCAGTGCAGGTTGATAATTGCATGTTTATCTGCAATGCCTGCAGGCAGGCGATGAAGGAGGACGTTCTCAGGGGGTCCAGCTTATTGACACGTAGCTGAACCAGTTTCACAGACATGAGGGTCCAGCCACTACCCTTTTCTCATGTACTCGTCCTCCTCCCGGCACAGCTTGGCAATGGTAGCCGACACAGCCTCTTCGATGCCAGCTACATTAAAGAGGCGCACGTTCTTGGTCTTGAAGGTGCGCTGGTCCGTCTCGTGCGGCTCCGGTTTTCCATATATACACTCGAGGAATATATTTAACTTAACCACCCCCTGGTCCTCGATTTCCTGCTCCAGCTGGCTGATGATATTGTGCTTCATCTGCTCGAGGTAGCCGCAAATATCTANCCCTGGTCCTCGATTTCCTGCTCCAGCTGGCTGATGATATTGTGCTTCATCTGCTCGAGGTAGCCGCAAATATCTATAGCTACAGTCGAGGTATTCTCAGTGACGTATGTTTTCATTACGCCCCAGAAAGCGCTTTCAGTTTCTACAAATCCATTAGTGTTACACTCGCCGGCACCAATGACAATGGTCCCATGGCGAGTGCGATCCTCGGCTGCAATAATGCGAGCTGATGANCCCTGGTCCTCGATTTCCTGCTCCAGCTGGCTGATGATATTGTGCTTCATCTGCTCGAGGTAGCCGCAAATATCTACAGCTACAGTCGAGGTATTCTCAGTATCGTATGTTTTCATTATGCCCCAGAAAGCGCTTTCAGTTTCTACAAATCCATTAGAGTTACACTCGCCGGCACCAATGACAATGGTCCCATGGCGAGTGCGATCCTCGGCTGCAATAATGCGAGCTGATGAGAGATGGGATGGGCCTGGCTGAGGGTTCGCCATGCATACCCTTTTCGCCGGCCAGGAGGCTATGGCAGTACCATTACACTTTGCGCTGTGTGCACGCAGTGTATCCTTTCTGGTAAACTGCCTGCCGCAGTTCCCACATGCCAATGCCATGGCATCGGGATTCGCCCAACAGCTGCGTTCATGGCGACGAGCATCACCAGTGTGAGTGAAGTTCTCATTGCAGAACGCGCAGTGGGATGATGTGGCCTGTCTGATTANTCATGGCGACGAGCATCACCAGTGTGAGTGAAGTTCTCATTGCAGAACGCGCAGTGGGATGATGTGGCCTGTCTGATCAGTCCTGTACATGTTATACNTAGTCCTGTACATGTTATGTGATGGCCGTTAAGTTTATCGTTGCAGGCGAATGACTGTCCACACCTATCGCACATGTATTGTGCTGGTCCCCGGAATGGATTCAGGGAACAATTACGCTCGTGGCGTAATACATTCCGGCGAACGGTAAACACTCGGTCACAGAAACCACACTGTAGTGCGGACCTACGTACTGTAGGGGCAANGTTATACGATGGCCGTTAAGTTTATCGTTGCAGGCGAATGACTGTCCACACCTATCGCACATGTGTTGTGCTGGTCCCCGGAATGGATTCAGGGAACAATTACGCTCGTGGCGTAATACATTCCGGCGAACGGTAAACACTCGGTCACAGAAACCACACTGTAGTGCGGACCTACATACTGTAGGGGCAGTAGGTATTACTGTCTGCGGGGAAGACGAAGCAGCTGATGAACAAGAAGGAAACACTGAAGAACGTCCAGACTCCGTNTAGGTATTACTGTCTGCGGGGAAGACGAAGCAGCTGATGAACAAGAAGGAAACACTGAAGAACGTCCAGACTCCGTCTAGACAAGTTGAGTACTTGCAGATCTTGACTGGTTTTATGTTGATATGCTGGCGTTGTAGGCCAGGAGGGATCCTACGGGAAAAACGTTTCTAGGCTAGTTCAAAAATGTATATATACATGTCAATTTATATAGGACATAAACTAATATTGTATGTTATATTTCATACATTATAGAGTGGGAATATACAAACTAAATGTACACGAAGTACGTTCCCCAGGCCTCGAACCCGGGAGACTCTCGCACAANATAGAGTGGGAATATACAAACTAAATGTACACGAAGTACGTTCCCCAGGCCTCGAACCCGGGAGACTCTCGCACAAAACAGCATGGGGGAGTTGTAAGGTGAACGGAGGGATCACGTGGGAAAAAAGTTCCTAGGCTAGTTCGAAAATATATAAGTATATATACACATCAATTTATATAGGGCATCAAACATGAACTAATATTGTATGTTATGTTCCATACTGTAAGTAAGTATAGAGTGTGAATGTACAAACGCGATGTGCACGCAGTACGTTCCCCGGGCCTCGAACCTGGGTGGGTCACGCACAAAACAGAGTGGGCGAGTTGTAAGGTGAACATAAATGTGTGTGAGTAAGGTACACCATGAATTCATATCATGCTGTCAATAACAAATACAATATATATATATATATGAGTGGTTTATGTAACTGACTGGCTGCCAGAGCTCTAGACCGCTTGACTTACGATGACATTAAATAAGCTCTGTTGTGAAAGCCATGCGCTCCATCCAAGGACAGCAGCCTGCCGCGCTACTGAATGTAAACATCTTAGGCAAAAAGCCCTAGGCGGTAGGCAGGTCAACACACGCTGACCTTGTACTAACATGACGAGGTAAACATGTTATTGGCATCTTGCAACACACACATAGTGATAAAAACAGAGCATGAGACACAAGGGCGACTGCTCGCCGCTCCTANCACTCCTACTATGCGTAAACAGCTTACATAAGTGCCTCAGGCCAACACGCGCTGGCTGGCTATTAGCGTGTAGAGGAAAATATGTTGTCTTGCGGCACTGCGACCCAAGGTGAACGGGGAGAGCGGCGACTTGATTTATACGAAAATAAACTAAGTGCCATTTACAAAATCCAGTATCAGCTGATGCATGAACGTACAAAAGTTAAATATTCTGAGTACACTGCCGACACACATTAGTCAAGCAGAAAGAGTTCCTAGGTTACTTTATACATTTTATTTTATGTGGTTACAAAACAATGGTGGTTGTTAGTGTTACAGACTTCGTGATAATACTATAATATATAGATATTCAAAAAGTGATGTACAGTAGAACGTTCCGTATCTAAATCTATCTTCAAAACTTTTAACCATTTTCATGTGGTAGGTCTAGCACCAGTTGAGAAACACATTTTAGCTTAGAGAGAAACACATTCAGCTCACAAAAGCATAGCATTATTCCATGCGCGTGCTAACTGTCACTCTCTGTCAAAGTACTGACCAGCCACATCTCCCGATCCACTAACCAGCCCAAAAATTTAGAATTTTTTAATGTAAAAAATAACAAATCTACAAACACATACCAATGGTTTTATTTTTCCCGCGAGCTCTGTATAATTTTTTTAAGTAACTCGTATATTCGTGTACAGTGATTTTGTTTACTGGTAAATTTCCTTTGGACTTGTAATCGATAGGTCTACCACATCATGTCCGCTTTGCAAAGTCGTTGGTAAGTTGTCAAGCAAATCTCCAAAATCAGTCTTTTTATTTCAATTCTTAATATACATTAGCTGTAAATTCTATGTGTGAGATAAGAACTGCAATTACCNAGTCTACAAACACATACCAATGGTTTTATTTTTCCCGCGAGCTCTGTATAATTTTTTTTAAGTAACTCGTATTTTCGTGTACATTGATTTTGTTTACTGGTAAATTTCCTTTGGACTTGTAATCGATAGGTCTACCACATCATGTCCGCTTTGCAAAGTCNTGATTTTGTTTACTGGTAAATTTCCTTTGGACTTGTAATCGATAGGTCTACCACATCATGTCCGCTTTGCAAAGTCGTTGGTAAGTTGTCAAGCAAATCTCCAAAATCAGTCTTTTTATTTCAATTCTTAATATACATTAGCTGTAAATTCTATGTGTGAGATAAGAACTGCAATTACCATCTGGGAAATGTTAACCCAAATGCAACGTCTTGAATAAATTTAAAAAAGCATTGGTAAGTATTTAATTTTATTATGCAAGGCTATATATTTTTATAACCTACCAATTATTTGTTTAGTTAGATGTCAGTCTATAAATACCTTAAAGTTTGTTTGTCATTATAGTACAATGCCAAGTTGATTAGCTTACAGCATGTTTATAAAAAATAAATACAGCTTCGACTGGACACATCAGCTGATGGTGAAAGGATACATAAACTAAAAGTAAACATTGGCAATACTTTCGTCGAACTGCCAAAATCTGACCAACCCATATGAGACAAAGTATACGAGTCATTCAACAGTCTCTTAACTCTCGGCGCTGTGGAAAAATCAAGTTCTCTCACACTCTATCCATCTCTCGCCAGCAACGTAAGCATAACACAGCAGTAAGATTGAATTTGGTTAAGTGTACCCACCACCCGGCAGCATTGTAGAGCACTTGCCAAATATGATAGATGTGAGGAGCAGCAGCAGTTGCAGTTGTACAAAATGCGTTGTGAAGAAGTCACTGGACGTTGCGTAGCATACTGGTGCTAGATCACAAGTAAGCATCTACAGATCTGCGGGAGCTTTATATACTATTCCTACAGGTATGCCATCCGGAGAGAGTGTGTTGCCAGAATAGCAAAAAATATGTTTTGACACAGCCTCCTNACTATTCCTACAGGTATGCCATCCGGAGAGAGTGTGTTGCCAGAATAGCAAAAAATATGTTTTGACACAGCCTCCTCCCCTCTTCTTACTCCCCCGATGGCAGACAATGTCTCCAGCCGAACAATTCTCTCATGCACACACATAATCCAGCATAATTAACACTTGTTACATAAAAAAAAAATATTTACATCTCAACANATCCAGCATAATTAACACTTGTTACATAAAAAAAAAATATTTACATCTCAACATATGAAATACACCCTACCTATTTGCACATAGACTGAGTCCGCCAGCGTACTTGTAATTCACACTAGGGTGGGCCAAATTTTTGTTTTTTTTGTTTTTGATTTGCTATACCACGGAAAACTTGCCTCTAGGGTAGTTTAGTAAAATGCAAAAACAAAATTAATACATTTTTAGGTCTGGCGGTAGCGCACCGGCCCTCAAATTTGAGAAAATATACGATTTTTATCATTTTTCTAATAAATTGAAATAAATCAAATAACTTCTATAACAAGTAGCTATGGACTTATTTGGGTGATTATTCCGTATTGCGTATCCAAATCACCCAAAAACACTACATTTTGTATCCAATGATACGGCAAGACCCACCTAAAAAGTAGTCCATTATGTATCCAACTACAGCCAGGCGAAGGCCAAAACAGATGCAAAATTTCTCTCTGCATATCCAACCTTCTTGCAATTACCGGGTTTCGACCAAAAGTGTTTCTATGCATATCCACGTGAAAAAACGACCTGGATCGAAAAGTTGTGGATTTGCATATCCAAACCGAAAGGTGGAAATTGGTACACACCTCATTTGTTCCAACCCACGTATCCAATTCCNACTATTCCTACAGGTATGCCATCCGGAGAGAGTGTGTTGCCAGAATAGCAAAAAATATGTTTTGACACAGCCTCCTTCCCTCCTCTTACTCCCCCGATGGCAGACAATGTCTCCAGCCGAACAATTCTCTCATGCACACACACAATCCAGCATATTAACACTTGTTACATAAAAAAAAAATATTTACATCTCAACGTATGAAATACACCCTACCTATTTGCACATAGACTGAGTCCGCCAGCGTACTTGTAATTCACACTAGGGTGGGCCGAATTGTTGTTTTTTTTTGTTTTTGATTTGCTATACCACGGAAAACTTGCCTCTAGGGTAGCTTAGTAAAATGGAAAAACAAAATTAATAAATTTTTAGGTCTGGCGGTAGCGCACCGGCCCTCAAATTTGAGAAAATATACGATTTTTATCATTTTTCTAATAAATTAAAATAAATCAAATAACTTCTATAACAAGTAGCTATGGACTTATTTGGGTGATTATTCCGTATTGCGTATCCAAATCACTTAAAAACACTACATTTTGTATCCAATGATACGGCAAGACCCACCTAAAAAGTAGTCCATTATGTATCCAACCACAGCCAGGCGAAGGCCAAAACAGATGCAAAATTTCTCTCTGCGTATCCAACCTTCTTGCAATTACTGGGTTTCGACCAAAAGTGTTTCTATGCGCATCCACGTGAAAAAACGACCTGGATCGAAAAGTGGTGGATTTGCATATCCAAACCGAAAGGTGGAAATTGGTACACACCTCATTTGTTCCAACCCACGTATCCAATTCCNTGTGGATTTGCATATCCAAACCGAAAGGTGGAAATTGGTACACACCTCATTTGTTCCAACCCACGTATCCAATTCCCTCGGGGAAAAATTTCGACAAACACCCAATTGTTTCTTGTAGCGTATCCAAACCGAAAACGGAACAATTTGTAACTTTTCCCATTTGTTTCCCGGGGCGTATCCTGGTGCAGAAAGTGACTCATTGCTAAAAATTTCTTATTGCGTATCCAGAATAAATTTAGTACCCAACCATCCTAAATTCAAATATATTTTACTGATTAAAACAACTACTCATTTACACTTTAAACTGACACAAACAACGACCAAACTCACACTTTAAACCCAAATGAGTTGTGCAACAAACAATGAGCGCAAAAAATTCAAGACAATGAGCAATTTATGGAAACTCGAAAGCCTTCACGAGCTTATAATTAATGTACCATGCATCATAGCCTCCACACTGCATTTCTCAGTAGCACAGGTAATGAGGAAAACTGGAAACAATTTNTTAATGTACCATGCATCATAGCCTCCACACTGCATTTCTCAGTAGCACAGGTAATGAGGAAAACTGGAAACAATTTGTAATCACGAGTGTTGCGCTACAGGCTTATTACTAATGCATTTCACGCCAATACATGGGTATTGTAATCACGAGCTTAAAATTAATGTACCATCCATCAACGCCTCCACACTGCATTTCTCAGTAGTAGATGTAATGAGGAAAACTGGAAACAATTTCAACATACCTGTTGTTGCACAACATGCTCTTTCGATTTGTTCGTTCTGATGAAAGTTGGCAATTTATGGAAACAAGCTGGCCTTCACGGGCTTACAATTTATTCACTCATGCAAAACATTTTTTTCTCTCAATAATTTGCAATCACAAGCTTATAATCAATGTACCATGCACCAACGCCTCCGCACTGCATTTCTCAGTAGTAGATATAATGAGGTAAACGGGAAACAATTTCAACATACCTGTTGTTACGCANTCAATGTACCTCCGCACTGCATTTCTCAGTAGTAGATATAATGAGGTAAACGGGAAACAATTTCAACATACCTGTTGTTACGCAAGGCTCTTTCGCTTTGTTTGTTCTGATGAAAGTTCTCGAAACTAAACCAGTTGAGATTCCTAGTGTAGAGTCAAATACAGAAGCTTTATATACCATCCAAGGAGTAACGAATCGGATCTCCCTCTTACTACCAAATTATTTTGCACCTAAATAAATTAACAGCCACCCACTTTAAACTGACGCAAATTACAAGTCACTTTCATTTTAAACACACACCACAAATACCAAGCCATTCGTACTTGAATTTTTTACTGGTAAAACCAACTACTCATTTACACTTAAAACTGACACAAACAGCTACTCACACACACTTTTTTTCACTCACCCTTGCCTGTATCTGAAAATGAAAAATATATGTGTACTTTTCTTTTATCTGTTTATTATTTTTTTTACAAATGCAAACAGTTACCTTTCGAAAAGAGAACTGCCTTCGCCACTGTTGCCGCCTTCGTGCCGAGTCCCCTCATGCATGGCAGCAGCATGGATTAGCAAAGAGTGCAGTCGTTGCCCGTACTGGTGGTTCTTTTCCCAAATGAATTCTGCCAGGTAGCCGGCCCACGACTTTTTCCGTCTACCAAAACACGGAATGCTGTACCTCACCGAACACCAACTCCGTTCGATGTTTTGCGTGCGTAATCTTAAAGCCTCGACCTGCCTCAACTTTAGTTTGTATCGGGTGATAACTATTCCTCTCTTTTCACTGCACACAAACTCCCTCCGGTGATTTACTTGCATGTGACGATAGCCGTGCATGTCCAAGTTACTGTAACCTCGCCAACAGTCTGAAATTATTGTCGTGCCCAGCACGATCCACTCACGAATACATTTGACTAAGGTCGCAGCGTTCCTCTTTTCCACCGGCACCAGGAAGAAATTAGTAGTGTCACCTCTCTCCACACCGCCGAAAACCCACTGGCCATGAACTTAATGTTTCTTACAGTTTTTTGCTTACCCAACTTCGATTCGTCTATCTCGACTATTTTGCCAGGCCCGCCGATTCGTTTTCTGTAAGTTTACACCCAGTCTATGCACACTTGGCGGCAGAAATTCGACCAGGTGACGACTGTCTTGACCGAGCACTGAAGTTCGTTTACTATAGTCTGCTGTTGGAGATGCTTTATCAGGCACCACAATAAACACAACTCGATGATCTTGCCTGGTGACAAGTCTGAATCTCCCACGAAACTGCCCTGTCTCGCCAACACTTTGAAATTACATTTNATCTTGCCCGGCGACAAATTTGAATCTCCCACGAAACTGCCCTGTCTCGCCGACACTTTGAAATTACATTTCATGCCGTTCTCCGTGCGCTGTCGACATCAGTAAAACAAACCTCGATTGTCCACGAGCCTGGCTTCGCCTTTGCTGCGTCATCTGCACCGTATCGACGGTTTGAGGATATCGTGCTCGACGAGGAATGTGTTTACGACCAGCGAGAAATATGGTGATTTTACACCCTGCACACACCATTGTACGTTTTCCGATTGAAAACTTTTAGTTTTTAAAGTGAAACTACACTTGGATACGCGATATGGAACAATTGGCTTGAACTTGGATATGCTAAACAGAATTCGGCTGGATATGCGATAATACACTGACTTGTAAAGGAAACAATTTGAATGGAGACTCGATACTACACTCGCGGTTTTACTATGGGTTTACCATAATGGTACACAATATGGATCAATTACCTAAGCAGTTTCGG
>NQII01008089.1:0-86808 GCA_002778355.1 Clitarchus hookeri | reverse complement strand
ATATTACGTTTTGCTAAGACTACAGCTACAATTGTTGGTTAATGCCCTCCGGAGGATTTTAATTTTAATAGGTGTATTAAAAATGTCATTGTCGTCCAAAACTTCCCCATTGAATACTGCATTACTACCTACAGTTTGGTCATCCGCAATCCCATGGCCGGTAAATGCAATGTTCACAGGCTGTGTCTTTTCTTGTATGATGTTATCTACAGTTTCGTCATCTGCAATCCCATGGCTGGTAAATGCAGTGTTCACAAATCGAGTCTCTACTTGTCGACTTTCTTGCTTATCATTGCAATGTATAAATTTCATCAAATCAAAATACCACAACTTTGGCACATTAGCAAAACCATTCCTTTCAGCACATTTTATTTTCTTCCATTCCCGATTATAAGAATCCCATAGAGATTTAATTCTTCGACTCACCGAATGTTTGTCAACATCAAGTTCATACTCCATGCAAAACAACAACTCTCTAAAACCCATGTAGCTCAAATACTTATTTTTATAACNCGACTCACCGAATGTTTGTCAACATCAAGTTCATACTCCATGCAAAACAACAACTCTCTAAAACCCATGTAGCTCAAATACTTATTTTTATAACTTGGATTGTTTCTATTCCAAAGAACTTCGTGGTTTTCGTAAATTTGAATGAATCCACATACATAGTCGTGATGAAGATACCATGTAAAACCAGATGATGACCACGGCTGGTACTCGAGGAAGGTAGTGCCTTAGTGACTGTGGTAGTGCTAGCAACACATGTGGTTTTTATAGTTGGTGTGATGGGAGATTTCTTTTTTTTATTACCTCATTTTGTCTACTATTTTAAATCGTCACTAAATATCAATATATCTACCTTCTCGTAAGTAAACAAAAAATCTAAAACCATCATGAACTACAACTGGGTGGATGTAGAAACGTTGTGGGTGGAATGGAAAGATTATTATGCTTCCTTCGATANTCTTTTCTTGTATGATGTTACCTACAGTTTCGTCATCCGCAATCCCATGGCTGGTAAATGCAGTGTTCACAAATCGAGTCTCTACTTGTCGACTTTCTTGCTTCTCATTGCAATGTATAAATTTCATCAAATCAAAACACCACAACTTTGGCACACGAACAAAACCATTCCTTTCAGCACATTTTATTTTCTTCCATTCCCGATTATAAGAATCCCGTAGAGATTTAATTCTTTGACTCACCGAATGTTTGTCAACATCAAGTTCATACTCCATGCAAAACAACAACTCTCTAAATCCCTTGTAGCTCAAATACTTATTTTTATAACCTGTATTGTTTCTATTCCAAAGAACTTAGTGGTTTTCGTAAATTTGAATAAATCCACGTACATAGTCGTGATGAAGATACCATGTAAAACTCATATCTACCCACACTCAGTAGATGATGACCACGGCTGGTACTCGAGGAAGGTAGTGCCTCAGTGACTGTGGTAGTGCTAGCAACACATGTGGTTTTTATAGTTGGTGTGATGAGAGATTTCTTTTTTTTATTACCTTTTCTTGTCTACTCTTTTAAATTGTCATTAAATATCAATATATCTACCATCTCGTAAGTAAAAAAAAAAATGTAAAGCCATCATGAACTACAACTGGGTGGATGTAGAAACGTTGTGGGTGGAATGGAAAGATTATTATGCTTCCTTCGATATATGCATGAAATCTACAAGTAGGCATAGAGGTCATTCATATATTTACCAACTGTATCCGCCACAATTAGCTAAATTTTACGAAAAAAGAAACATTTTAGCTTACAACATTGTAATAACCCATCACATTAAACAATTATCCTCATCATTTACGATGCAATACATTCAAGACAATAACATTTTTATTTTCATTTTAAATTGCTATAGCATTTCTTCATATAGTGAGAAAATAACATCCAAATAAAATTCCTGCGCTATAAAATACGATTCAGACGAAGATCAAATCTGGCAAACGACGACGGACTTGTTTGCGCCGGAAGAGTCAACTGATGTTGCGTTATGACGGATTTGTGAACCTGTTTAAATCATAAAAAAAAATTTAGCTGCTTATTCCAATAAATTTAACATTTTGAATATATTCAAATACGATGATACTAAAAAAAAAATTGCTGTTGAGTTGAAAAACATGTTTAAATAAAAAATATTTAAAAAAAGTTATCACAACTCAAAGACACACTTTTGTGTTTTTTTGTAACCCTATTCCAGCTATAAATATGTGGGCTATTTCAATTGCCGGCATAACAAATCGTACAGTCGTGTAGGAAGGATGATGCCGACAAGATTTGTTGTTTTGTTGTTTTGCTCAACAAACATCTGCGGTGCAGACCACAAGTACATCGGAAGACTCGTCTGCGGCGAAGGTAATTGATCACATTTCATTTTTAGTAAACAGAAGCGAGTAATTCAAGAAGAATCGATTTGCACTAAGTACAGGAATGATATTTCGGATCTGGTGAATTCCAATGGCAAGGGTAAAAAGTTATCTTCGATGGACGATGAAACTGTGTTTAATTTGCCATATTTTTATTGCCTTTTAATGGAAAAGGTTTTTGATCACAGACATCGCGCCAATCTCATTACAAATAGTCGCTACCTTTTGGGAAAATCTAGAATTCAATACAATACATGGATGTGCGATAATTCAACAGAAGGAAATAAACATACTTATCAACATGTATGGGGGTGGAATTACTGTAAAAAACATATATAATAGAGGAATATTACTGTAAAAAAATATTATATATAGGTATAGCAAAAGTGGCATTTTTATTGTAAAGGGCTATTGTGTATTCAGTTGTAAAAGAATATAAATATAATGCAAGTTTGGTTTTTTTATTATTATTATTTTTGTATATAAGACTCTAAATAAAATAATGGGAAGTTCGCAGAGTTTTCAAGGCAATAAGAATTTAAATGATATAAATTTTAAACGGGGTCCTTTTAAAGTATCTGAAAATCTGAATAATAAAAATACAATACATTTTTTTCTCGCTTCCAAAATGGTAAAATTAAGTGATTATAAAAACTTTATTTATGGCTTACAAAATTTATTGTCTTTAAATGATTATACTTTTTTTCTGGATTTTAAGGAAAAACTTCCAGATAACTTGTATCATGAAGAAGCAAGAAAAAGGGGATATGTGATTAATAAAATACCTATTAGACAAAAAACCTTAATAATATCACAATGTTTAAATACATTGGAATCTAATTTTGCTATTTTTAAACGTTTGCATATTGGCACATTGTCAAATGACCCACATCCCATTATTTGTGCATTAGGCAAGAATTGCTATCAGCCATTTGATTTTCTCTATGATCTTAATAAAGTTTCCTTTGAAGATATTATCGACTTGGCAGAAATAAAATCAGAAAACAGACAAATTTTTGTAAACTTACCCGAATTTACATCGCTGTAAGTTTATCAAATTCGTTCGAGTTTCAATAATGCCGATATGTTGGATCGTTACAAGAATTATATGCTTGTCACTGAAATAAATTCGTTTAAAAACGTTGCCTGATTAATCAATAGTTTTTCCAAAGTACTTGATATTAGTAAAACTGGATTCGTGATATTAACAAAAGGTATATCGCCTCGCGATATTACCTATTTGGTCAAGTTGATGAGGGATATTGGTTCTAGATCGGGTAATTGCATCAAATACAATTTTGAAAAATATACCATTTTCATAATGAACTACACTACCGTAATTGAATCGATTATACAATTTAATAATGTGGCCTCTTTACAATTATTGGAGCCCCCCATTAACCAGGTTGTTGGAGATTTTGGCTATGGTTTAAATGGGCAAACTACAACAGTCCAGTCGTATATCAAAGGTAAAATTCGAGTGTCAAATATCATAAAATTTGGTAATGAAATGATTGTGCCAAAAACTTTCGAGTATGTAGATAAATATATCCGTTTGCAATCAAATGCGGAGATGGGAAAGTTATAAATTTCCATACTCAATACAGAGAATGATTGGTTGGCAGCACAAATCATTAACAATTTACAATACTTATCGATCGATCACTTGTTTTTTTCAAATGCTCCCCTCAGTTTTATAAAAATGATAGTAATTTGACAAACTTTGATGGCCAATGTTTTGAACTGCAAAATAATTTCGTTTTCGTTGTACCGAATAAATTTAAAAACAATGTAATGGTGAATGCGACACCGGATTTGGTCAAAGTAACAATTGATAGTTCTACATCGCTAGCATTAATTAAGGGTAGTTCAGGGTCCCATTCCCGATATTTTAAAAGAACACGTACTTGTTTATGTTCCATTCGGTAATAATTCTTACATTTATCCTTCTCGTAGTTATGTTATAAATCCTTCTTTACAATTCCAAGACTACAATCGAATACCAAATACAAAAACCATCGTGGTGCACGATGAAATGAACTATGCTGATTTAAACTCAAATAAATACTGGTATTTCGCACTCATTCGATCCACTTCGGATTATTTAATAGGATAAGCGATGGAATTGATCAACAAGTACATTACATGTTTGTTTCAAGTCGAAAACAATTCAGTACCTCTGATGGAAAATCCTAGGATTAAAAAGTACATTTCAAATGCGCACTATCAGACCGAAATGTTTGTTCTTTTAAACACACATAATTTTATATGTCATCCAAACAATATGGCTATTGTTAAGCGACAAAATTATCAAAGTTTCCAATTTTCCTACCCACTTTCTCTGTTCTCTACTTCCTCCATCAATACATTCGTGATTGGTTTTTCCAAATAGTTTTAAACAAGGCAAACATTTTGAATTTGGATTTAAGCAGGTCTAATTTGGTCTTTTCATTCGAACCGAGCAGTTACGAGCAAAACAGTCTGGAGGGAGTTTTTGAATCTTCGGGGGAGGCCATCTATTTACCAATTGACCTGAATTGGTAGATAGTAAACAACCATAAATTAAAGTTGGTAGATTCTAGGAATGTTCACGTGATAGCTATTGATAAAATACAAAATTCATTAAACTTGAACGATAGGTTAATCAATTACTTTGCAGGACTTACTCGATCCCTAATCTTCCTCTTTTTTCGTAATGTTGCCAAACAATTTGTCCATCTATTGGCGACAAATTTAGCAACTTTGTGAACCCATTGGACAAAATACACACCTATTTTTGTTATGACTGCTAGATTAAACAATGATTATAATGAAAACCAACTAAATCAACAAGTTGGTAATATTTCATGTAAAGTAACCATATTCAGTAGTTCTGTGTATAAATACATTTGCATAGGAGATCAAAACACTTATCTACTCTATGATAGAAGCGAATATGAAGCGGTTGTCCAAACTACCCGATCGAATAAAACAATACTATTTGTAATCAGTGAAAACCCTAAAAGTTATGTAAATACCAACAACGATGATTTCATGGTCACTGCATCTTTGTACAAACCTTCGGTAAACGAACAATTTCCTTCAGACAATGCAGAATATATGTATAGTGCAATTGATAGTAGACATTATGTCGTGAACCTTTCATCCTTGGATGGAATTCCGGGAATTTCTGCCATTTACGAGGATAAAGACCCAGTAGATATAGTAGTCGAGCCTGAATGTGACTATCGCAAGCAATATTACCATCAAATTATACTATTCAAAGCAACTCTATCCGATGTATACTATTTGAGCAAGTACTTAGAAATGGCGCCACCTGGAAAACACACATTGGTCGTAAAGATTGTCGATTCGTTCACTGGATATAGTGATATTATTTTCAAAAGAGATCTCGCAAAAATGTTTAACGAAAATAACGATTTCCAGGTTTATGATAATATTCGCGCTCATATCAAATACTTCCCCCGAATTTCTAGATGAAGGTTTACAATTCGAGGATGATGTAAACACCAAAGTTTTATTCCACAATAATACTATCACATCCAAAGACTAGTTGGTTTTAGATACCGACAATTTGGAATTTGCCGACTGATTCATATGTGGATAATTTACAATACATTGAAGAAAATAAAGAGTTGTTCAAGTTCAATACTTCAGCCGCCCAAAACAATACCAATAAAGGAGATGTGGCCTATGTATATTGTAGTAATCAACAAAAATTGAGCTTGTTAGATTTGCAAATAAATACAAATTTGGACGACGAAACACTTACGATTATGATGTACTTTATACACAGGATCTCAATAGCTTCCTTTAATACCATATTGCGATTTCTGGAAAAAAATCCAACTGCTTTTTATAACAAAGTCGAGATCGCAAGCATTACAGATCTGAAGAAATATAAACTAAATGCATATTATGATGAAATGCATCATTATGAAGGAATGTTAAACTATTGATGTGTATCTAGTTCAAAGATAATAAAAAATATAATAAAAGGTAGTTCTGACAGTATTTGTATCACGGGATTTTAAGGTACAACTGATCAAATGGTTGTGTATGTTGATTCGACGACACAATCTATAAAACCAGTTATCGATGTTATTTCCATTTTGAATACGGAATTTAATGGGGTAAATATGCTTGCTCGTGTAAATCGATACACTGTTTTAACTTATCCCTATATAATTAAATTGCCTTCGAATTTATATGCAATTAATACTCTCCACGACTTCAACAAAGAATTGATAGCGGCAGCAGAAACGAGTCAAATATGTGTTTGCTACAATTCGTTCCACCCTTTCCCCGATTTCAATCTCGTAAAAGATAAACCATCTATTGTTGTTATACGCTGGGAGTATGCTCCACCTTTAGGAATTCTTTGGGTTAATATTTGTGCCAAATACGAAAATACCACAGTGTGTGTATTTTCACAATCGAAATACATCAGCCATCCTCCAAATAAACATTTTAATTCAAAAGAAGCTAATACAATGCGAATAAAAGAAGAAGAAAATAAACTAGAAGAAATCAACCAACATTACCCCTTTATTTATTTAGCACATTCGGGTAAAGATGGTATTTCAGAACCCCGTATAGAGTATGTGGAAAATACAAAGAAATATTACCACAAAATTTTTATTCATCGACCTAAAATAAAAATATGTTGAACCTAAATTTTATATTTTTTGTCTTTATTTGCGGGGAAAATTATACGTGCGGTAGATAAAAAACCAAAGCAGACTATATAGAAAAATGATAGATAACACAATATCATCGCTATGTGATTGGCCAATAAGAACACGTGGTACAGTTCCGTATCACGCAAAATGCTGACACTGAAAAGCGCTTTTCTTTATGTGAATGTTCACGTGGAACGATCGTAACTGGTATCGTTGAAACATGCCAATTAAGGTACAGACTTCTTACATTAACATGTTAATTATAACGCGTCACGTTAAACGTGAAGTCATTGTCACCTTTAGCACAATCGTTTCCACTGAACAGTACCATGACTCCATCAAGCGTCACTATAGAATTATTTGAAATATAACATTGCCGTTATTGTGTCAAATTTTACTCTTACGTGCATAAAAACTAAAGCAGATTTAAATCGAGACAAAGTTTAAAACATCACATATAACATAAATTTATTTCTTCTAATTCAAGGCGAAAGTAATGTCTCCAGTTGGCATTTTCTGCTAGACGTATGTATGCAGTATGCAGTTCCTAGTAGAGGTATTTACCCGAGGCTGGTTTCCAAAGTGTTATAAGTGTGAGACATTTACAGTAGAGCGAAGGCAAAGTATGTTCACTGCCGGGCCGTGTGCTCGCTATACACCACGTCACTTCTCTCACTTCATCAACAAACAACTGTTAATATTACTTCAAGCCACGTTAATGGTCAAAACATGAGCCAAATGTGTAAATAATTAGATGGAAAATAACAATATGTTTGAAAACATTACAAAATGTTGTCCCTTGTCTTTACAGTTTTCAAAGCTGAGGGTCTTCAATAAGGTTGGAAAATGTACTGTTTTACTTGGAACGATTCCGTTTCTGCGCATATTATACCACATACCATTCTTGTCTCTTGCAGTGCACTAAATGTTCCGGAGAGAAAGGTTTGAACGGCTCGTAACATATGGATCTTGGGAGTACATGTTCCTGTTTTTAAGATTAACGGCATAACATAAGCAAATATACGAGGTGTGTTCAAAAAATAAGGTGACTTGTTATTTTGTGACTTTGTCTCAATAAATATTTATGTATTCATCAATATATATTTTGTCCCCTTCAAAGTAATCCCCCTCAGATATAATACACGTGTGCCAGCGCTTTTTTCCAATCCTCGAAGAACTTATGATATGCGCATTTTGGTATGGCAGTGAAGTCTCCCAGGTCTTTATCTCTTCAATCGTGGCAAACCTCCGTCCTTTCATGGGTATCTTCAGTTTTGGGAACAGGAACAAGTCGCAGGGGGCCACGTCCGGTGAATACGGTGGCTGAGGCATGATTACGGTTTTTAATACAGATTCTTTGATCCATTGTTTGCGACAGCAAAAAATCGCCAAGCACACCAAAACACGTCTAACCTTTATATCTGTCACAAACAAACTAACAATGCAAATTGGCTGATAATGTCAACATATGTTGGGGACATGTGTACCAATATAACAATAAAAACAATCTATAATCGAATGAACGTAGTCCTCGAAATTTGCAGTCACCTTATTTTTTGAACACACCTCGTAGAGGTAAACATGTACTAGCAGACAAACAAATGATCGCTATGATAAGTTCTAACAAGTATTTATAAATGTCTGTATATCATCTTGTTTTTATTCAGTAAACGTAATAGTTTCTCTGTTATGCATTTCTATAACTTTTATTAACTTTGACTGAGTCAAAAATGTAAAACCCCAACAAGTGTTCTGTTTGTTTTCTTCTCGAATGTCAGGCAACCCTAGTCTGCAAAGGAAATTTTTCAGCTATTCTTATTAAAGTAATATTCTTTAAATACATGTAATTTTTAGTCGATGGGAGCAATATGGCTACAATTAAAAACACTTAAAAGCGCGATACCATATTTCATTCCTCAAACTCATCTAGAAAGTAAAATATATGTGAAAATGACGAAACATTGTTAAAAGGATGACTCAACTCAATCATGATGGTCATTACATTTTTAAAATAATATTTTTGTCGAATACAGTTTTGTATCTACTAACATAAAGTGTCATAAAGGCAAAATAGCGCTCTGAAAANCTACTACGAGCATAATTTAACGTATAACGTCTATGCATATTCTAACACAACGGAATACACCACAGGTGTAATCATACACAGCTGCGAGATATAATTCGCATTTCAGAAGTGAATCTATACACACGCTAAAGGTCGCATTCGTTTACCTAAAAAGCGTTTCAACGTGTAGATTTACTCTACATATTAACGGAATTTCGAAACACTGAACGAAATGTGACATTTGTGAAATAAACAACTTTAAGAGCTAGGTTTGTAAAAAAAAAAATTAGGAAACCTCTGCACTATCAATCACCTTATAAAACGTGGTTTTCCTATATAAGAGGATGCCAACTTGATGCATTGGCAAGTTCCTTCGTATTACAGCATGTAGATGTCGTTAAGAGTGTATTTAAGGAAAGTAAAGGTGTCTAAATATCGTAAAGTAGACACGAGCAAATAAAGTGCCAGATAAATCCTACGGTATTACAATCTTATACTTTCACAAACCAATATGGCCATTATTCTTCGAATTGTAGCTTTTAAATTAAACAACAACATTGAAATGAATTTTACACAAAGTAAATTTACTCCTGTAAGAACCAAACACAAATATTAATTCAGTAGGCGAATACGTCATCAAAGTACTGTCAACAGTAACTAAAAATATATCACAGATTTCTATAAATCTTCAATACATTTCCATGGCGTATGACGTGTACTTGGCTGACGTACACAGTGCATTGAACAAATATGGCATGCCTCAAAGCAGATAGAGTGAATCTTCAGGTCACAGTTATTTGGTATAAATTGATAAATTGTATTGTTACATGCAAGCACACCACGTCTTTTGCCTTAACACCACTCCTCGACCGTACGAAGTGCAGTTTCCAATGCCATCATCATTAACTGAAGAAGAGAAGGCACGGTTACAAATGAGGCACCGCATAACATTTTCCGCGTACATTTGAAGTTTTGAAGCTATTTAGGGATATGTCCTAAAATATTGGTCATTGCGACTCCCTTCTCCTTTTAAGGTTCCAATAGGAAACCACCGACAGGCACTCTACGAAAGTCCGGATGTTGTAGTCCCGATATCCATATCGCAGCATGTGGCATGTGTTAAGGAGTGGGAAGTTTGTTACCATACCTTCTCTTCTCCACTTACCGGTGATGTCCTAGGATGCTGTACTTAGCACGCTATAAGGGGACAGGGCTAGGGAAAGGACGCAGAGAGACTTCATGTAACACTGNCCCTAGGATGCTGTACTTAGCACGCTATAAGGGGACAGGGCTAGGGAAAGGACGCAGAGAGACTTCATGTAAGACTGCCTCCTTCTCAAGTATGTTTGGCTGGTGCATCACTACATTCTGTACTCAGGCACAGGAGATTGCGTTGCAGNCAAGTATGTTTGGCTGGTGCATCACTACATTCTGTACTCAGGCACAGGAGATTGCGTTGCAGACAAAAATAAAAAAGGAAGAAATATTACGTTTAGAAAGCTGGAGTATCTGTTCTGGTGAAACACCTTGAATTAGTAAACCCAGCCACCTGNATTACGTTTAGAAAGCTGGAGTATCTGTTCTGGTGAAACACCTTGAATTAGTAAACCCAGCCACCTGTGCCACGATCTTGAAGAGGATTGTATACTCGAGATAATTTGTAACGAACATTGAATTTACCTCGCATGGTACAAGTATCAGTGCTTGTTAATAAAATAATGATGATACCTGATTTNTGTAACGAACATTGAATTTACCTCGCATGGTACAAGTATCAGTGCTTGTTAATAAAATAATGATGATACCTGATTTCTTGCTGATAAAATTATATGAAAATTTGCCATACAAAAATGTACCTGAGTAACTTGTACAACCGAATAAATAGTGCCATACATTTTAGGCCTTATTGGTGACACTATATTTTTGATAAAATAAACTGCACTTACACTTTTGCAAGGAAATTTTTGTGACGTGTGTTTGAAGACCTCAGACGTTTTTAATTTCCTAAATTAGCTTCACTGTAATATTTTATTGGATTGAGTAGTGGTTTGTAAGGCCAGTCAGACAACCAGTGGAGAGATTCATGGCGACTGGCCTCGTTATTGATGTTCTCGGTGATCAGACAGTGAAAACTATAGTTTATGGATTTTGAGGTCATGACCAGCCCGGTATCGTGCGTCGCGTGTTTGAACGCAATATTTCAAGATTGAACACATTTGGACTCAAGAGCCCCACTGGTTTATGCCAAACGAAGGTACACGTTAAANACGCAATATTTCAAGATTGAACACATTTGGACTCAAGAGCCCCACTGGTTTATGCCAAACGAAGGTACACGTTAAAGGTTTCTATTAAAAATCTAATACTTGTGCGTTGTTTTAGAGAAATAATATTTAAAATATAGCAAATATTATGTCCGCCTGAGTGCGCATTTGGATTATTTCTTATCGAGGGACACTGGCAAATAATAAATTTACTACAATTCGCTGGAGTTTGATAAAAAAAATATGCGTACGACTATTGCCATTTTTTTTAAATTTCAAACAGCCTAGACTCACTGTTTTTCCTGCAAGTGAGGCTGTGTAGAAAACAAGCGAAATTTCTCCAAGGCATACCTATAGGACNCTAGACTCACTGTTTTTCCTGCAAGTGAGGCTGTGTAGAAAACAAGCGAAATTTCTCCAAGGCATACCTATAGGACCTATAGATAAGTTATAAACCATTTAGTATTAAA
Organism: Clitarchus hookeri; assembly: GCA_002778355.1. Taxonomy (NCBI): domain Eukaryota; kingdom Metazoa; phylum Arthropoda; class Insecta; order Phasmatodea; family Phasmatidae; genus Clitarchus; species Clitarchus hookeri. Next base: position 74,943 of record NQII01008089.1, on the reverse strand, counting down.
AGAGTATGTATTTCTCTAAAGAAGACCCATGTTACCCAAATATATATCTAGAATGTTATTGCAACACTTAGACTTGTGGTGTTCAATATTGTTCGCATTTGAGTGGATGATAGGTGAAGGATGTTTCAAACACAAACTTGGCAGTCCCGGCGGTTTCTGAAGCNATTGTTCGCATTTGAGTGGATGATAGGTGAAGGATGTTTCAAACACAAACTTGGCAGTCCCGGCGGTTTCTGAAGCCGCAGTAATCTCATTGGCTGCTCATCTGTAACCTTCATGTGCAAAACAGTGCTGTGTGTACCTAAATAAATAACGCTCAATATAATTACGATCTTGTGCCTCACAATGTTTTGTAAACATCGTTTACTTCCAAAAATTGTAGTAATTATTATGTGCACACACNTACGATCTTGTGCCTCACAATGTTTTGTAAACATCGTTTACTTCCAAAAATTGTAGTAATTATTATGTGCACACACACCGCTACATCCTGATACACAGTGTTAATAACTGTCTTGCAGTTTTCACTTAGTGAAACCTAATTTCGTACGGATTATGAGAGGCAAATGGAACATGCCGACAACAGAACCAGAAGCAGCGCCTTAGCGACGTGAGAGGCAGTGTTGTGCATTGTCAGAGTATCCCTGGACGCTCCTGACGTGAACAGGAGGGAAGTTTTCTGGACTCAGCAGGTCTCCGCCAAGTTGTACGAAAATACTACACTTCGACGGCGGCACTTACATTTCGGTAACTTCGTAACTTTCTATTGGTTTCACTATATCTGTGCACTTTTAAGTCCGGTGCACAAGAGACATTACTCTTTACTTAGTTCCGTGCACGTTAGTGTTTTCAAATATTTTCTGTCAAACTTTTAAATAATGTTGCGACTTTCATGTGGTATTTNCGTGCACGTTAGTGTTTTCAAATATTTTCTGTCAAACTTTTAAATAATGTTGCGACTTTCATGTGGTATTTTTTTAATTAAGTTATCATCGTTATAATGCCACGAAACAATAAAATAACTTTAAAATCAAGTTTACAAGGTTTAATTGTTCAAGAGGTTTAAAATGTTTATTTAGGCTGTGTATGTAAATAGTTTAACTAATCTGAGTTCCAGGTGAATTTTTAGACGAGCCTGCTGATAAACGAGCGATCCTATGTTTGTAAATAAGAACTGGCAACATCACAACTCGCATACGCACTCTACCCTGTATTGTGCCCACAGCTCCGAGTGTACANATAGGAACTGGCAACATCACAACTCGCATACGCACTCTACCCTGTATTGTGCCCACAGCTCCGAGTGTACACTCCTTAAGCTGCCAGTTGCGGACCCAGCACATCTGCTTCCTCTGCTCGCAGAAGTGTGAGAGCGAGCACAGGACCTCCAGNGGACCCAGCACATCTGCTTCCTCTGCTCGCAGAAGTGTGAGAGCGAGCACAGGACCTCCAGTGTCTCAGTGTCAGCTCGAGTCTCCTTGCAACATGGCCACTACAGACCACACACCACAGGACAGGACCACGTAGGAAGGTCAGCCTGAGTGTGCTGATACTTTTAATAACTTCCCCAGTTTACGTAGACTCACATCACACGTGCTGCCTGACACCGCGATATAATGGGGAAGGTCATGTGTTTTCTTACGATTCTGCACTTGTAAGCTGAATATAGGCTTCAATAAGTAACATTGGGTGCTAAATTATAACACTAAATTATAATACGTTTTCTAACTGGCAAGTCATTATCATGTACTTCCATCCAGCCAGTCGCATTCAGTTTATATTTCTACAGATCACGTCTGTACATTTGTAATTGTTCTAACCTCAACATTCACCCATAATGCACGAGTACCGCTGATTTAAGTTTATGTTATGAGCTCCTATAAATACTTTAATTTAAGTTTCGTAGCTTCTATGTCCTGACTACGTGCATAATTACAGTTATTAATGGAGTAACTGCCTTAGGTATTACGTGAAAACACATTTAATTCCTGACATGTTCGCCGTAAGCCCGTTGACTTAATGTGTGCCTATGTGGTTGAAAGTCTGTCGTACAGGGAAGCCCTTGTTGCACGACTTTACCTGTATTCTTGGACTGTGTTGTTCTGCTCCCTAGCACTTGGCAGCAGATGACGTTACACTGTGACGTAGGAAATGGCGAGCACAAGGGTGCATCGTAATAATGTCACCCGAGGATTCTGAATGAGAGTTGTATAAGATGTCATTTCTACCCCTCCAACGCCTTTCATTTTGTTGCTTCCTCTCTTCAGACTGATAAAATCCACAGGTTCAACGACACTATAATCTTGTTGCGGTGTATATAATAAACTAATTAATGTACTTCTCAACAGATTAGCAAATAAATTTCGTGTATTATAATTTGCACGGATAATAATTACGAAGAAGTCCAGAACTGGCGTGAAACANGATTAGCAAATAAATTTCGTGTATTATAATTTGCACGGATAATAATTACGAAGAAGTCCAGAACTGGCGTGAAACATACGAATATTTTATCCCCAGCTATAATTATAGATATGTTCATCCACTTTTCTTTAATTACGCTCTCATTCTCTTTCCCTCTAATATAAAAAAACTGTGAAGGTTTACTGCATTACATTTTTAACAAATCTTAATTTTCATAATTTTTTACCTTTTTTGTTANTAAAAAAACTGTGAAGGTTTACTGCATTACATTTTTAACAAATCTTAATTTTCATAATTTTTTACCTTTTTTGTTATGAATTAAATTAAATGTATACAAAAGTTTATATCACACAACTATTTACATAGATCTTTGTTCAACAGAATTGTTAACGTCCACGAGTTGTTTGTACTTGCGCATTTATTGAATCACACAGTAAAATTTGTAAATAATTATTAAGTAANGTTAACGTCCACGAGTTGTTTGTACTTGCGCATTTATTGAATCACACAGTAAAATTTGTAAATAATTATTAAGTAACCTTCTATAACTAAACAACACAATAATATAATTATATATATATANCACAGTAAAATTTGTAAATAATTATTAAGTAACCTTCTATAACTAAACAACACAATAATATAATTATATATATATATAGGTTTTTAAAACTCATTATTATGTGTCGTAATACATACATCAATATTGGGTTATTATTCTGGAAATGTTATTTCTAGCAAAAATAACGAAAACAGCAGTGTTAAATTTATGAACAAGGTTTTTTCTGAAGTTAAAATAATGGGTATATAAACTTGATAAAGTTTCCGCCGATATGAGAGATGTTATGAGCAGACGGGGTGTAGTTGCTACAGCATCGCCGTAGTCACCCCTAGTACCTACTGACATATAAGCAGCACCGTGCACACTCTCTCTCACATATTTAATACTTATGGCGGTCTTGGCTTTAGTGTCCTCTTAGCCCACTGTCTGACCGCCCACAGCCACTTATCACTGCATACTGCCATTAGTCCATCCCAGCCACTGTCAAATATTTTGTATTATANCTGACCGCCCACAGCCACTTATCACTGCATACTGCCATTAGTCCATCCCAGCCACTGTCAAATATTTTGTATTATAGCATTGTAGCTAATGTGCCAATAGTTACTTCAATAAGTATAGAAACTTAAATAAAGTTCTGTATTTTATATGGGATTTTAAAATAAGATATTACGAATTATTCTTTCATTTCACTTTTATTTTATTCTCTCACAATTTTTAATCTGTTTTTTTCTTACTCAAAAATCTTGCTTTTCACAAATTTTAANTTCTCTCACAATTTTTAATCTGTTTTTTTCTTACTCAAAAATCTTGCTTTTCACAAATTTTAATAAATAAAGTCGTGAACAAAGTATATTTCTAAAATTTAATAGTCCCACATATACACGTATCAAAACCAAATAAATATACAGTTCAATTATTTTTTAACGCAGTAGCATTCAATTAAAAAACAATACACAAAATAAGGTACTAAACATAAAACAACTNTTTTATTCTCTCACAATTTTTAATCTGTTTTTTTCTTACTCAAAAATCTTGCTTTTCACAAATTTTAATAAATAAATTCGTGAACAAAGTATATTTCTAAAATTTAATAGTCCCACATATACACGTATCAAAACCAAATAAATATACAATTCAATTATTTTTTAACGCAGTAGCATTCAATTAAAAAACAATACACAAAATAAGGTACTAAACATAAAACAACTNATTCAATTATTTTTTAACGCAGTAGCATTCAATTAAAAAACAATACACAAAATAAGGTACTAAACATAAAACAACTATTCCTAATTCACGTCAAATGTAAGTTCTCCAGTTGACGTTTTGTACTGAACGTATACAGTCGCGGGAAAGAGGTACTTCTCCGAGGCTGGGCTCGAAAGTGTTCCAGTAGAGTGTAGGGGAAGTTTGCCCATTCTTGTGGCATATGCTCCCTATACGGCAATGCACTTCTCACACTTCATGCACAAACATTTTTCAAAAGTACCTCAGGACAGGTCAGACGATTTACACGACAAAATATGACACACATTTGGAAATCCTTAATTTAGAAAACAAGAGTTCATTTCACCTGCAAAAAAAACTCCTATTAATATAACATCAAAAATTATGTTTCACAGACATTTTTTTAACAGTCATATTATTGTCAGAATAACATTACTTTTAATGTAATTTGTAGCCAATAGGAGCGACATTATTACTATGAAGATCATTTGAAAGTGGAAGAAGTACGACTCTTCATTCCACAAACGTATTCGTAAGTTAAATATAACGTGAAAACAGATAAACATTTTTTTAAGGATGGCTCATACCAATCATGATACTCGTTAATTTTGTTCACTATTTTTCTCTTGCACCCTACTTGGCCTCTATTAACAAGGAATGTTACAAATATTGTAAAACGCGGAACGGGTCTGTAAATAGAACAATGCAACNACTTGGCCTCTATTAACAAGGAATGTTACAAATATTGTAAAACGCGGAACGGGTCTGTAAATAGAACAATGCAACATAATTAAACGTGCCCCAAACATAATTTTCACAGATTTTCTGTGCCATTTCTGTAGCAACGGAACAATCACAGCCTTATTTTTACCAGGTGGCGAGATCTCTCTCGAATTTTAGTACTGAATCGATTATCACACGCTAGATGTATTGTGATCGTGTAGCATTCGGTTTCTTACAAAGGATATCAGATTTTAGTTGTACTATTTATTTTGAGTTGGAACTTTAAACACGAAATGGAATATGGTATTTCGCAAGAAGACATTTTAGGCACTTGGTTTACGAAAAGNTGAGTTGGAACTTTAAACACGAAATGGAATATGGTATTTCGCAAGAAGACATTTTAGGCACTTGGTTTACGAAAAGCAACAAGAAATGATCGTGTCATCAACCCCTGCAGAAAGTCCGTGTCAGAAAGTTCTAGATGCCAGCTGGTTTTCGATTCGTAATTACCCTTTTATTACAGAATGTAGATGTCGTAAAGTATTGCTACAAGACGCCTTAGGGGCTTATCTGATTCCGTGAGGGATGGAAGTCTTAACAAAAATAAAAGAACAACATTTGAGTTTTAATTTATTCACACAACTATTATTTACAGCATTTAATTATATGTCTCCACTATTACTCTTTTTATTTCACAGGGAGCGCAATATTTAATATATATTCCAACTCTNCATTTAATTATATGTCTCCACTATTACTCTTTTTATTTCACAGGGAGCGCAATATTTAATATATATTCCAACTCTATTTAACGGCCTTCTTTATGTCTCTGTTTATTGTCAGTTAACTCATACTCATAATTAACACACTTCAGTCTATCTGTTNTTAACGGCCTTCTTTATGTCTCTGTTTATTGTCAGTTAACTCATACTCATAATTAACACACTTCAGTCTATCTGTTTCCATCATTTGTAATGTCTTTTACTAACAACCCAGTCTAATAGCTCAGCCTGCAGTCGTACTCTACACTGCTCTGATGTTCGCAGTCGCGAATTTTCCTTCCACTGGTCACTTCTCTCANCTCAGCCTGCAGTCGTACTCTACACTGCTCTGATGTTCGCAGTCGCGAATTTTCCTTCCACTGGTCACTTCTCTCACCGCGCGCCTCTCTTCTAGCTAGTCGTCTATCGTTGAAACTCATGCATTCAGCATCTGCCGGTTCGGAGGCCAGAAACTCTTTTATAGCCACTGGCCTTGAACTGGATGGTTCGCCGCACCCTGAGTCTAGTTGATCGACACGAGGGCGTAATCCAGAGCATTGTTCAGATGTCTCAAAGACACCCGATACCCAAAGTCGGGCGTGGCACACCCCCTGATAGGCACAACAGGCACGCCTTGTAAATATTCCTTTGTAAAAAGTTGCTGCGTCCCCGGTTCCAACTGATAGTGCGCGCGCGCCAATAAATCTCATCCGTGCCACGCACGCTCAGAGTGACCACCTATAACAGAATATATTTCAGGGAAATGAAGGTGTCTTAAATTTGTAAAGAAAACTGGCGCGAATAAAAATGCCAGATAAATCCTACGATATTACAGACTTACTATCACAGACCAAGGTACTTTCTGTCATGTAACTTGGCAAGAAAAACTGTCAAGCTGATTTCATCGCGGTATGTTTACCTTTCGTATATGTATCCTTTCTCCATCAATTGAACAGTAAAATGGCGGCTGTATATTTTATCAACACACTGGCAGATAATCCACTTGTCATTGTGATACCAAACCAATTTTAAGNAAAATGGCGGCTGTATATTTTATCAACACACTGGCAGATAATCCACTTGTCATTGTGATACCAAACCAATTTTAAGGAATTTACAGAGTGACATCTGTCTAAAAAATTCGTAAGTCATAAAATAAAATAAAAAGGTGCAAAAATTTTTATATTTGTTAACCGTAACTTAATTTATAAGAGACAGCCACATTTTGGGTTAACATTTTCGAAAGCCATTAACAGAATTACACAATTCTGACCTCTAATTTGCAATTCGGGGAACTTGCTTGGCAATGCTCTTTCATCCGCCAACAACTCACCAACGAATTTTTCAAAGCAGTATTTCTGCTATTACTGAGACTAAACAGCAAGAATTGGAAATATGTGTCGTGGAACAACGTAAAAATTGCTTAAAAACTACCCCCGCGTACCAACTTTCTTCATTTTATTAATATTTAGCTAATTTAGCTATAGTACAACAGAGGGATGGGTTTACGAGAACATAAGAACATTGCGTGTAATGGACGTAGGCGTACGATTACCGCCCAACATAAATTAATAGTAATAAAAATCGCTATACATGGCAATACATGTGTTACTTTAGTTATTATACATAGCGCGCGGAAAAATGAAACAATTGGTATCCGTTTAGAAATTTTTTATTTTACACACGAAAACTTNTTATTATACATAGCGCGCGGAAAAATGAAACAATTGGTATCCGTTTAGAAATTTTTTATTTTACACACGAAAACTTTGTTTTCCTGGCTGGTAGTGTTTCGGGAGCTGATTAACAGATGGTGTGGCAGGGCGTGTTGCAACAGATGGCCTAGCAGGGAGTGTTGTGAGCCGAGCATGTTCGTCAACAGATAGCGGCACATTGTCCTGCCTCTTGATNCAGATGGCCTAGCAGGGAGTGTTGTGAGCCGAGCATGTTCGTCAACAGATAGCGGCACATTGTCCTGCCTCTTGATCACGTCTTCTTAAAAGCTTAGTTTTCTCCTATTACTCGCTCAAAATGACACAAGTTTGAAATATATTTCGTCAAATTATTTGAATAACAATTCATCGTTATTTTGCGATATTTCTCTAGGATTTTGGATTTAATATCAAGCATGTATGGATGGCTAGGTGAGTGGGGATACGACGCAAACATAACTCCCAATGTTNGATTTTGGATTTAATATCAAGCATGTATGGATGGCTAGGTGAGTGGGGATACGACGCAAACATAACTCCCAATGTTAGAAGTTGCGTTTCATTTGGATACGGACCGTTTTAATTTGCATTAAATTTTTAACACCTTTACATTACTACTTTAGNTTCATTTGGATACGGACCGTTTTAATTTGCATTAAATTTTTAACACCTTTACATTACTACTTTAGCACGACGTTTATTTTGTAACACTAACAACAGCTGTTTTGTCATGATGTTAAATAAAATGTATACATTCATCTAGGAACTCTTTCATCTCCGCCTATTTTCTGCTTGTCTGATGTGCGAAAGCAGTGCAGTCAGAATAGCCAACATAACATTAATTATCATTCGTCAATGCATCAGTTGATACAGGATTTTGTAAATGGCACTTTGTATGTTTCGTGCACGTCAAGATGCCACTCACGGATTGTCATGATCTTGCAAGTTATATGAGGCAGAGAGTAGTTAATTTCTCCGGACTACAGCTTTTATATGTGATAACTATCATCAAAGTGAATTTTACAAATACTGTAATTATTTTCTCTAGAAAAAACACCAGGCAGTAATTCAGAGTGCAAATGTGTCGTGAATGTACAGAATTGATTTACAATGGCTTGTTTCTAAGAAGCCTTTATTATATTTACATACGGTATCACATGTTCTTGACAAACGTAAACAGAATATGGATCAAATACGTCATGACACATCGACAGTAGAGTGAAGGTAGTTAGGTGGGTCATAACGTCTCGTCGACAGAGAGGTCATTAAAGATAGAACAATTAGCTCATACGAGGTCCTTGCCCTTGACATAGCCGGTGCCGGACAACACCCAAAAGCCGAAACCACGGAAAATTGAAAACAGGTATGGTGGACCGGGAATCAAAGCCGAGCATGTGAGTGCAGTGACTTACCACTGCGCCACCTCGCTCGGTAGAGTGACTTAACAACAGAGTAGTCAGATATACATGTTATTATCTCTCAGACAGAGCTGATTGTCCCTTTCTTATAGTAATTAATTCACATTCCAGTTGGTATTTTATTTTTAAAAGACGTCATTCATCACCGTCGGAATTTTATACACACTTGGTAAAATTTCATATATCACCNGGTATTTTATTTTTAAAAGACGTCATTCATCACCGTCGGAATTTTATACACACTTGGTAAAATTTCATATATCACCAGATGTTAAATGAAAAGTTGAACCCATTATTTATTTTCACTTTCACCCACTCCATTACATGACATACACATTTACTTTATTGCTTCAATATTAAGTTTAATTATAAATTACTAAACGTTTTGAAACTTTCTTGTACAACATGGATACAACTATGTATACACCACACGCGACTGCGTCACACAATAAGCAACAACGCGATGAAGAGTGAGACACGCGCGTACAGGGAGTGCACCTCACTAGGAAACACCCAACAGCAGCCACCTTTACATTTAAGAAAGGAACATATAGTCTACATCACTGCGTTCTGGACCGTTGCTCAGCTCAGTCAGTCATTCAGATGACATAGAGAATAATAAAGGAGAGTGATAATTAGGAAACAAACCACTATTAGACGATCCAGGCACACACCTTTTAATTCATTCAGCCCGTGTGTCCCCGATATTNACAAACCACTATTAGACGATCCAGGCACACACCTTTTAATTCATTCAGCCCGTGTGTCCCCGATATTTTAAGTTTCAAAATGTTTTGTTTGACCAGCAATGTACACGAGACATAGTGTCCAATAATATTCCTTGTAGTTAACATAATCTTTCACCGGTAAATTTCTCCAGGTTACAAGTTTCTCACGTCTCTCTCTCTGAACACACATTCAACATCTAATTGGTCGTGACAACCAAGTAATTATTGCAGAACTTAAACTGTGGCACGTATTAAGACATTACGTATTACAACACCTGGCATGGAATTGAAGAGGGATTCGATTAAGTTAAACCTATTGTGTACTTCTAAAATTATAAATAATAACAGCCATCAAGACAAGCTAAATTAACCTACAAAAAGATTTTAGGTTACTTTTAAACACTGATAAAATCATCCATCTATAAATTTATCGAATCACTCCTTTAAGCTGGAAGGTTAATGGCATCAGGGCGAAAATACTACTTGGCTGATTAGAAGGTCATGGAGAAGCAGTGACGTACAGCATCGTCGATTTGCGTACCGTTTATTTATTTTCACGTTAAAACGTATCGCATTTACACACGTCCAAAAGATCATATTCCGGCAGGATACGTAAACGTTGATTTTCACCAAACTGTTGATGACCTCACATTTGTTCTACGCGACTGACTGTTTCTACCGTCATGACCTCACAGTGTATGTGTGACGTCACGACCAGGTGTCATTGGACGATTTCTGCATGAAAACATTACGAGNCAGTGTATGTGTGACGTCACGACCAGGTGTCATTGGACGATTTCTGCATGAAAACATTACGAGGAGTGACGTAATATAGCAGAGTGTGTATTTGCGCATGTGTGGAAATATTTGCCCCTCGTATCATTCAGGGAGTTTTAGATAGTTATGGTAGGGGGAGAAGGTAAGTATTTAAGACGAGTATGCCTACGTTCAGAGTGAACTAGGCTGCTGATCTTCGAAGATGGAGGACGTTTTGAGATAAGTACCGGAATATGTAGGGATGGGCCCTTTAGGTGCGGTTGCAGTAGATAAGCAATGTTCGCCGGTTTATATATACTTCAAAAAAGTTTGGAATATACATAAAGAAAGCAAAAAAAGTATGTAATATACATACTGTAAAATGAAGCATTGCAATTAGAATTTAATAATGGTACCGATACAAAACGTGAGATTGAAAGGGTTTCTAACACAACATTGTTTTTTTCATTATGAAAGACAAATAAACACTAAAGAACACTACATGAACTTAATGGTGTCTGTGACTAGGGAAGGTTTCTGTGATCCCACTGCAGCTCAGTAGCGTGTATGGCCTCCATGTGCATTGTAGAGGTCCCTAACACATAGCGGCATGATTGTAATCACTGTGTTGATGTCGTCTTCCGGAAGAAGGTCCCATTCCCTCTGGGCGGCTCTTATGAGATCTGGCATTGATCACAGACCATAGTGAGTGCCATCTGACACTACTGTAAACACCATCGTATTGTTTGCATTCGTGCGCTCTCTGTTGTTCACAAAAGAACTACATAACTCCTACCACCCAAACTGCCTTATCTCACAATATTCATAACTTCCTGTGAGGTGTTTATTTAGTATTTGTAGCGGCATTTTTATTTTGGTCACTTTAAAGAAACATGTTTATAGGCAGACCGTTACAGAGAAATAAGGGAAATAACTTGTATTTTTTGCACTGTTAATATTCCTTTACAGGTAAGCAAAGGCTTGCGGGTCAGTACGTTTTGTTCTCGGACACGAGAGTTTGCGAGGAAAAAAAAAAAAAAAAGAGGAAGGAGTATTACGATAAGGAATGTAGAATAGGAGGTCGGTTGACACTCCTTGATGTAGTTAATTCAGTCACGTTTGTCACGATTTTCGAGAGGGTTTTATACTGGAGAGAATTTGTAACGAACTTTGAGTCTGCCTCACATGGTAAATGTAACAGTTTTAGCTAACATAATACTGTTGATGCCTGCTATCACGCAGACAAAACTGTACGACATTTTTGCCGTACAAAAATGGTATCTGATTAACTTGTACAATCGTTTCAATAGCGCTATTAATTTTTGCCATATTGGCAGCAAGTATAAATTATTTGATGAATTATACTGTACGCACCATGTGGCTANAGTTTTAGCTAACATAATACTGTTGATGCCTGCTATCACGCAGACAAAACTGTACGACATTTTGCCGTACAAAAATGGTATCTGATTAACTTGTACAATCGTTTCAATCGCGCTATTAATTTTTGCCATATTGGCAGCAAGTATAAATTATTTGATGAATTATACTGTACGCACCATGTGGCTAGATAAGGTTTGTGTTGTTTGTGTGAAGACCTCCCACATATTCAAAATTTTAAATCAGCTCCACTGTGCTATTTTCTTGGGTTAAAGTATTTGACGAGGTCAGTCATGGAACCAGTGGAAGGTTCATTGCGACTGACCTGGTTGTGGGTGTCCTCGGAGGTCGGTCAGTAGAGACTATAGCGGGATGTTTGGACCATGGGTCCGTTTGAACTTGTTCAAATTTCCCGCGACATCGTGGCATTACTGTGGATGGTGGCGCCATCGAAACTGGAGCGGCGCTGCTGCAATGTACAAGACCAGTTTCACTTGGTCTTCGTATCGGTAAGTCGCAACTCGGAATGTTTTCCTTTGAAATGCAGTCCGCATTGTTCTCGAATCCAGACATTTTGGCAGTCCGTAGATGTTGAGATCTTAACCAGCCCTGGACCGTGGGTTGCCCGGGTGCCAAAGCAATATTTCAAGACAGAAAACATTTCTACTCAAGATCCTCGCCGTCTTCGATGCCAAACGAAAGTAAATTTAAAATGCTTTTAATAAATATCTGACACTTGTGCATTGTGTTAGAGAAATAATATTGAAAATTATATATTAGCCCGAAGGCATATTTCAAATTATTTCTAAATGAGGAATACCGACAAATAATAAATTTACTGAAATTTGCGGGACTTTTATACAGAAAGCTGTGTCTGACTCATATTATTTATCAGAATTTTCTTTACTGCAAACAACGTGAACTTACTATTTCTCTTTCGGATATGCCTGTGTAGAAACCAAACGAAAGTTCTCCATAGCTTACATACAAATATAAATCTTATAATATTAATGTATTAAGCGTCAGAAGATCCGTGCTACCAGAATACATGTCTAGAAATAGATGTAACACACAGTCTCGCGGTGACAAATATAGCTCGTGTGTGAAAGGATGACAGGTGAGTGATACAAACATTGTCATTACAGGCGTTTTATGGAGCTACAGTAATCGCATTGTCTCCCCAAATGTAGAATTTATATGCACAACAGTGCTATGTGTACGTAAACAACAAACACTGAACGTTTATTTACAAATTCATACATCGCGAAAGTTTGCAATCGTTATTTACTGCATAGAATGTCATGAATTGGAATATCACAAATGGTTAAAATGTATTAATATTCTTTATTAGTATGCGTCTATCCTCACCAAAGTGGTAATACTCGGTGACAATAAACAACTTGCAGTTGTCATATTGGCAAACCTACTTAACACAGACCACACGACGGAACAAGGCACATGCTCTTAGCAGAGATATCAACAGCTCCGTAACGACGCCGCAGGCAGTGTTGTGCATTGTTAAGGTAACTACAGATACTCTCCAGCCAGCCACTGAAGACACGAACAAGAAATGAAGTTCTCTGAATAGCGGAAGTCTCCACCACGTTGCACGACGATACTTCACTACGACTGCTGATATTATGTTCAGGTACACGTCGCCTCTAAGAAGCCTTTATTATATTTCCATACCGTACCACATGTCCTTGACAAACGTAAACAGAATTTGGATCAAATACATCATGACACATCGACAGTAGAGTGAAGGTAATTAGGTGTGTCATAACATCTCGTCGACAGAGAGGTCATTAGAGATAGAACAATTAGCTCATACGAGTAGGAACGGTAACTGTATCGGCCACGGCCTGTTGTGTGTTTTCGGGAAAACACGGAAAATTGAAAACAGGAATGGTGGGCCGGGAATCATAGCCGCGCATGTGAGTGCAGTGATTTACTACTGCGCCACCTTGCTCGGTAGAGTGACTCTTCACAACCGAGTAGTNTAGCCGCGCATGTGAGTGCAGTGATTTACTACTGCGCCACCTTGCTCGGTAGAGTGACTCTTCACAACCGAGTAGTCAGAATTACATTTTATTATCTCTCGGAGTCTCGACTAACAGGGAAAGAATATCATTAATTAACACATTCCAGTTGGTATTTTATTTGTAAAAGACGTCATTCCTCACCGTCGGAATTTTATACAGACTTGGTAAAATTTAATATATCACCACATGTTGAATAAAAAGTTGAACCCATCATTTATTTTCATTTGATCCCACTCCAAATGCACTGCATTTGTAAATGAAAGAACGAAGTATTTTAAGTTTAAATATAAANAACCCATTATTTATTTTCACTTGCACCCACTCCAAATGCACTGCATGTGTAAATGAAAGAACGAAGTATTTTAAGTTTAATTATAAATTAATAAACGTTTTGAAACTTTCTTGTACAACATGGCTACAACTATGTATACGCCACACGCGACTGCGTCACACAGTAAGCAACAACGCGATGAAGAGTGAGACACGCGCCTACAGGGAGTGAACCTCACTAGGAAACATATAGTCTATATCACTGCGTTCTGGACCGTTGCTCAGCTCAGTCAGTCATCATTCAGACGACTTAGAGAATAATAAAGGAGAGTGATGATTAGGAATCAATCCACTATTAGACGATCCAGGCACACACCTTTTAATTCATTCAGCCCGTGTGTCCCCGATATTTTAAGTTTCGCATTGTTTTGTCTGACCAGCAATGTACACGAGACATAGTGTCCAATAATATTCCTTGTAGTTAACATAATCTTTCACCGGTAAATTTCTCCAGGTTACAAATTTCTCACGTCTCTCTCTCTGAACACAAATTCAACATCTAATTGGTCGTGACAAACAAGTAATTTTTGTAGAACTTAAACTGTGGCACGTATTAAAAAATTACGTATTACAACACCTGGAATGGAATTGAAGAGGGATTCGATTAAGTTAAACATATTGTGTACTTCTAAAATTATAAATAATTACAGTCATCAAGACAAGCTAAATTAACCTACAAAAAGATTTTAGGTTACTTTTAAAAACTGATAAAATCATCCATCTATAAACTTATCGAATCACACCTTCAAGCTGGAAGGTTAATGGCATCATGGCGAAAGTACTACATGGCTGATCAGAAGGTCATGGAGAAGCAGTGACGTACAGCATCGTCGATTTGCGCACCGTTTATTTATNCTTTTAAACACTGATAAAATCATCCATCTATAAATTTATCGAATCACTCCTTCAATCTGGAAGGTTAATGGCATCAGGGCGAAAATACTACTTGGCTGATTAGAAGGTCATGGAGAAGCAGAGACGTACAGCATCGTCGATTTGCGCACCGTTTATTTATTTTCACGTCACCAAACTGTTGATGACCTCACATTTGTTCTACGCGACTGACTGTTTCTACTGTCATGACCTCACAGTGTATGTGTGACGTCACGACCAGGTGTCATTGGACGATTTATGCATGAAAACATTACGAGGAGTGACGTAATATAGCAGAGTGTGTATTTGCGCATGTGTGGAAATATTTGCCCCTTGTATCATTCAGGGAGTTTTAGATAGTTATGGTAGGGGGAGAAGGTAAGTATTTAAGACGAGTATGCCTACGTTCAGAGTGAACTAGGCTGCTGATCTTCGAAGATGGAGGACGTTTTGAGATAAGTACCGGTATATATACCGCACCTAAAGGGCCCACCCTTTAGGTGCGGTTGCAGTAGATAAGAAATGTTCGCCGGTTTATATATACTTCAAAAATTTTGGAATATACATAAAGAAAGCAAAAAAAGTATGTAATATACATACTGTAAAAGGAAGCATTGCAATTAGAATTTAATAATGGTACCGATACAAAACATGAGATTGAAAGGGTTTCTAACACAACATTGTTTTTTTCATTATGAAAGACAAATAAACACTAAAGAACACTACATGAACATAATGGTGTCTGTGACTAGGGAGGGTTTCTGTGATCCCACTGCAGCTTAGTACAGTGTATAGCCTCCATGTGCATTGAACAGGTCCCTAACACATAGCGGCATGATTGTAATCACTGTGTTGATGTCGTCTTCCGGAAGAAGGTCCCATTCCCTCTGGGCGGCTCTTATGAGATCTGGCGTCGATCACAGACCGTAGTGAGCGCCATCTGACGCTACTGTAAACACCATCGTAATGTTTGCGTTCGTGCGCTCTCTGTTGTTCACAAAAGAACTACATAACTCCTACCACCCAAACTGCCTTATCTCACAATATTCATAACTTCCTGTGAGGTGTTTATTTAGTATTTGTAGCGGCATTTTTATTTTGGTCACTTTAAAGAAACATGTTTATAGGCAGACCGTTAGAGAGAAATAGGGGAAATAACTTGTATTTTTTGCACTGTTAATATTCCTTTTCAGGTAAGCAAAGGCTTGCGGGTCAGTACGTTTTGTTCTCGGACACGTGAGTTTGCGAGGCAAACAAAAAGAGGAAGGAGTATTACGATAAGGAATGTAGAATAGGAGGTAGGCTGAGACTCCTTGATGTAGTTAATTCAGCCACGTTTGTCATGATTTTCGAGAGGGTTTTATACTGGAGAGAATTTGTAACGAACTTTGAGTTTGCCTCACATGGTAAATGTAACAGTTTTAGCTAACATAATACTGTTGACGCCTGCTACCACGCAGACAAAACTGTATGAAATTTTGCCGTACAAAAATTGTATCTGAGTAACTTGTACAATCGTTTCAATCGTGCCATTAATTTTTGCCATATTGGCAGCAAGTATAAATTATTTGATGAATTATACTGTACGCACCATGTGGCTAGATAAGGTTTGTGTTGTTTGTGTGAAGACCTCCCACATATTCAAAATTTTAAATCAGCTCCACTGTGCTATTTTCTTGGGTAAAAGTATTTGACGAGGTCAGTCATGGAACCAGTGGAAGGTTCATTGCGACTGACCTGGTTGTGGGTGTCCTCGGAGGTCGGTCAGTAGAGACTATAGCGGGATGTTTGGACCACGGGTCCGTTTGAACTTGTTCAAATTACCCGCGACATCGTGGCATTGCTGTGGATGGTGGCACCATGGTGGCCGCAGTGTACATGACCAGTTCCACTTTGTCTTCGTATCGGTAAGTCGCAACTCGGAATGTTGTCCTTCGAAATGCAGTCCGCATTGTTCTCGAATCCAGACATTTTGGTAGTCCGTAGATGTTAAGGTCTTGACCAGCCCTGAACCGTGGGTCGCCCGGGTGCCAAAGCCATCTTTCAAGACAACACATTTCTACTCAAGATCCTCACCGTCTTCGATGCCAAACGAAAGTAAATTTAAAATGCTTTTAATAAATATCTGACACTTGTGCATTGTGTTAGAGAAATAATATTGAAAATATTGAAAATTATATATCAGCCCGAAGGCATATTTCAAATTATTTCTAAATGAGGAATACCGACAAATAATAAATTTACTGAAATTTGCGGGACTTTTATACAGAAAGCTGTGTCTGACTCATATTATTTATCAGAATTTTCTTTACTGCAAATAACGTGAACTTACTATTTCTCTTTCGGATATGCATGTGTAGAAACCAAACGAAAGTTCTCCATAACTTACATACAAATATAAATCTTATAATATTAATATATTAAGCATCAGAAGATCCGTGCTACCTGAATACATGTCTAGAAAGAGATGTAACACACAGTCTCGCGGTGACAAATATAGCTCGTGTGTGAAAGGATGACAGGTGAGTGATACAAACATTGTCATTACAGGCGTTTTATGGAGCTACAGTAATCGCATTGTCTCCCCTAATGTAGAATTTATATGCACAACGGAGCTATGTGTACGTAAACAACAAACACTGAACGTTTATTTACAAATTCATTCATCGGGAAAGTTTGCAATCGTTATTTACTGCATAGAATGTCATGAATTGGAATATCACAAATGGTTAAAATGTATTAATATTCTTTATTAGTATGCGTCTATCCTCACCAAAGTGGTAATACTCGGTGACAATAAACAACTTGCAGTTGTCATATTGGCAAACCTACTACGTTGCACGACGATACTTCACTACGACTGCTGATATTATGTTCAGGTACACGTCGCCTTCAACATTTGACATTTAGTTTCACTTAAAATATTTCCACTTTAAGGCCCGGTGCACACGAGACAATATTGTAATGAATCAGGGCGCGTTTAAAGTTTTCTTTTATACCAAATTATTTAATAAATTTGTGAAATTTTTGTGAAAAAGAAATTATCTAAGTGCGAGATGAGGTGCAGGATGTCTCGCATGAACCAGGTATCACAGGTGCAGTTTTATTTCCTATAACTGAAAATTCACTGAAAAACACGCGTGTAGAATGCCTTTGACAACATTTGTTTAATTCTAGATGGAAATAAAAGCGTAAGTGTAATTTGTTAATCATTTTATGCGCTATGCTCTCCACGTTACTGTTTAATGAGTTTCCCAGTAGAGCGTTTCGGGAAACATAAATACCAGTTATTGAGTCCTNATGCTCTCCACGTTACTGTTTAATGAGTTTCCCAGTAGAGCGTTTCGGGAAACATAAATACCAGTTATTGAGTCCTTAATATACCCCGTCACACATACATACATCAAGATGGCATGTTCTACTTTGTTTTCGAATAACGAACTTTTAAATAAATTGCTATTTATTGCTGTTAATAATATTTAAAGCGAAAATTGTGTTGAATTTAAACTTTATGTCCATTTTATTTTTAAATAAAAGCGTTTTAAGGGTGGGTTTCTGTTAACTGAATTTAAGCCGTAATCTTGCTGTTGTGTGAATTAAGTGGTTGTGATCCTACTGTTTACTGCTTTACTATGTAATTGAGTAACAAACACCCAAATATATTCTGGTTTCCACGCCAGATGAGGACATGAAGTTACATAGATGAGGGTTAGTCTCCAGTATGTCTCACATGCCCACAAGCTGTGGCTGAAATTACCNACATGAAGTTACATAGATGAGGGTTAGTCTCCAGTATGTCTCACATGCCCACAAGCTGTGGCTGAAATTACCCCACTATTGTCTCTGCTCTCTAGTACTGATTCGCAGGGCACATCTTTAACAGTTTGCCCCACAAGCTAAATATAAGTTAACGTAGTCGAAGATTTTCAACTTATTACACATACAGTATATATTAAACAACTGATCGGTTAGATGAAAGTTAAAAAGCTTTAAATGGCGTCCAAGTGTGTCTTAATGTTGATAAAATATATATGAAAGAAAAAACTGACTGACTGACATATCAAAGCCCAGTCTCAACCATTAACCCTAGAATCGTGAAAATTGGCGGAAATATTCTTTATGTAATGCATTCAGCCACTAAGGAGGGGTGTTCAAAATTCAAACCCTAAAGGAGCAAAATTGGGGTTCAAAATTTGTTCGTAGAAGAAATATGCAGCCTCAACAATTGGCCATAGAAGCATGACGTTTGGAGTAAACATTCATTATATAGGGATTTTTCAAAATTCCACTCTTAAAGGGGTGAAATGAGTGTTCAAAAGTTTGTATGGAAAAAAAAATTCAGGCTCAAAAANAATTCCACTCTTAAAGGGGTGAAATGAGTGTTCAAAAGTTTGTATGGAAAAAAAAATTCAGGCTCAAAAAATTTATCTTATTTTTGGACTTACGCTTTATTCAATTTTCTATTTTTAAATAGGTATTCTAATTAAAAGCTGTAGTTACTATTTTAAAAATATTGTAACGAACACATGAATTCCACGTGGACAAATTCCCGGGCAAAAGCTAGTTATTTTATAAAGGTTTATCAAATTACTTTCTGTTTTGGTTGTGATATAAAATAGCCGTATNTATTTTTGGACTTACGCTTTATTCAATTTTCTATTTTTAAATAGGTATTCTAATTAAAAGCTGTAGTTACTATTTTTAAAATATTGTAACGAACACATGAATTCCACGTGGACAAATTCGTGGGCAAAAGCTAGTTATGTTATAAAGGTTTATCAAATTACTTTCTGTTTTGGTTGTGATATAAAATAGCCGTATGAAAAAAGTATGACAAGGAAAAAAAGAGTTTGTGCAAAAACAAATAAAACAAATCATGTGAACTTAAACTACGTATATAGTTTTGTTGCAAATTTTAAACCTAAATAAATTAATGCGTTAGGATACAGCTCAAAATATTTGTCACGTTGATAGAAGATCATGAAAATATTGCTTGGAAATTTACTATGCCGTTTGCAAGTATTTTGATTTTTATTTTTGCGATAACAATTAAAGTAAAAATAACAACGCAGGTAAACCGTCGAATTTGAAACTACATAATTGCAAAATGCCTCTCGTGTGACTTCGGGAAACACTTTAAATGAAACCAAACTTTTTGCAAAATTATTTACTTGATATTTGTACGTTTTCAGTCTTAAATTGTAGTTCTAATATTAATTTAGAAAAAACACGAAATGCTGTTTCTCATGATTCATACTTTTATCAAACTACCACACTTATGTCACGAAACCATAAAATACCCTCAAACCTGAGTAAAGAAATTTTGTCTCTCAAACAATTTTAAAACGTATATTTATATACATAGTTGTACTAACCTATAATACAAGATGTATGTGTTAGATAAGCCTATTGATAAACGAGCCATTCTCTGTTGGTAAATATGAATTTGCAGGTACAAAACTCGCATGCGCACACTACCCTGTATTTTTCCTGCAGCTTCGCGTGTACTCTCCTGATGCTGCCAGTTGTGGAGCGAGCAAAGTGTACTTGCAGAAGTCTGAGAGCGAGCACAGGACCTCCAGTGTTGCAGTGACTGCTCGAGTCTCCTAACAACATGGCCGCTACTCTGGTGCGTTAGTGTCCTGTACCTGTGGCTTGTCCTGGTGCATCCTTCCAGTCGGTGAGTGTGCTGATACTTTTAATAACTTCCCCAGCTTACGTAGACTCACATTACACGTGCTGCCTGCCATTGCAAAAAGTAATGGGGAAGGTCATATTTTTTATTATTTTATTCTGCACTCTGAAGTTGAGATTCTGGCCTGATTCAGACACATTACAGTGTGTAGCTAATTAATATAATATTTTTTACCTTTTAATTCAACGACATGCACTTTCAACCAACCAAACGAATTATTTGTACCTCCGTATATCTGCACCGATAACTGCTTGACATTTGTAATTGTTCATGTGACATCTTCTCCCAATACAGTATGAGCATTGCTGATTCTGGTTTAGAATATATGCCCATGTCGTCGTTCCTTTTACTTGAAATTGTCTTAGTTTCTGTATCCAGCCTGCAGGAATGATTACAGTATGTGACGATGTAACTTCGTTCGAATGTAACGACACTTTTAACTTGCAAACATAAAGGTCATGTACCCGGTGACTTTATGAATAAGGTTGAAAGTCTGTCGTACAGGGGAGCCCCGTGTTGCACGACTTGGGGACACGGCTGTACTTGTGTCTTTGTACTGTGTTACTACAGCACAGGCGTGCCAGTCCAGAATGAGCAGTGGTGTTATTTTCTCAGTGAAGTTATAATGACATAGCACTGCGACGCAAGCAAGCCGCAACACGTTGCATAGAAGCTGCAGTGGTTGATAACCCAGAAAGTATCGGGAAAGGCCCGGGGAGGGGGTGGTGGTGGCAATCAAGGAAGGAATGTACTAGTACAGAATGTACACTCAGTTAAATTTTCACTTTATTATCCATGTTAATCTGCACGATAGCAGCACCTGGATGCAGACACCATCTCACAATGGGGTTATACCTTAACTCCCCCTCCCCCTCCTCGCAAAATCCATTTCCTTTCGAGTCAAGTTCGTGATCAGCGATGGCATTTGTATCCCTCCAAAACAATCAATTGTGGAAAATAAAATTCTTTTAGATGCATTAACAAAATATCGTGATCAATGTCACTGACAGAGTAATAAAATGAGTAAATTCATTATCTAGGTCTAACATACCTTACGTTCCTTAATTTACAAGGAAACCAGGTTCTCAATCAGTCATGCAATGCAGATATGAGCAGTGGTGAAAGTTATTCAGTGTAATTATAATTGCGTTGCACTGCGATGCAAGCAAGTCGCGACAATAGGCGTAGAGAGGATAGTGATTTCTTACTCAGTGGAACGAATCACCAAGTAAAGAAAGTACTAGTATGTTCAAGGTGGACACTCAGTGCTATTGCATATTCCCTTTCTTGTCCCAGTTTCTCTACAAAATAGCGAGCATGATAATACGAGAGCCTATCTACTAGACCTTTAAAATACATTTTCTCACAGTTAGATGAGCGTTCAACAAAGTCACAATGTAAAACTCTTTTCAAGCACGGGAAATATTCGCTCACATGTAATAAGCCTGCATTGAGGAAAAACTTTTTAATTTGTTTAACTTTAGGCCTACTTAGTTTATTTACTTACAAGTAAACTGTAGCCAATTTGTGGTCTTATTTATGGCTCCGCTAGGTAAAAAGTATTTTAATTGGGTATTTGTAGTTTGAGGCCAATGTACAATAAATATTATGAAAATTATTTCTAAATATGTAGGTCTTTATTTGGATTTGTAACTTGTTTCCATTACTATGATTTTATTTCAGGTAGAAATATCTGTCTTTGGGAATGTACCGTTGTCATCCTGTGAGAATGCAATTGTAGCTCCAAACAGTTCTGTGGACGGGAAACACAATTCGCGTGTTAACGGATTTGATCATTTCCGGAACAGGCTGTCGCAAAGAACAAAATATTTCTTGCAGCACTGCAAATATCTATAATCAGAGTAATCCTTCATATTATTCACTTTAACTTTTACTTCCATTTTGCTAAACAAAACGTAAATAATTCAACAGATTGATTATTCATAACAATAGCGCTTAACACTGTACCACAAACCATGCCACATCATTTGTAAGCGCTTTATGAATGCCAATTTTATCGTCGTAACATACACCGCAAGATTACAAAAAAAAGTGCAGTCATTACGAAAACTAAGTATTTTGATACTATAAGTTACAAAATAAATCTTATGAAACGATGACATTATAAATAATTAGGAATAGTACAATCATGTCTAATTTTTCTAAGTTTGAATAATTCGTATAGCAAATTGTCTCCCGGTCTGTGAAGGTTGTTGCGAGCAGAGTGTGTGAAGTTGTTACAGCCTAGAAGTTGTCGCCTCCAACCCCCTCCCACCCCTTGAGAGGTAGGCAGCACTGTGTACTGTGCTTCACGCTTATGTAACACTTACTAAAGCCCTGCATTAAGTAAACTCTTAGCCTACTGCCTGTCCTCCTACAACCACTTAACACTTAACTCTTGACATGAGTCCATCAACAAGTACTGTAACAATTATTTGAAATATAAAAATGTTGCTAGTGTGCCAATTGTTAATCTAGTTCGCATAAAATTAAAAATATTCACAATAGGTACTCTAATAAAAATTACAATTATAACAAGACACTAAAAAATTAAAATATTTCTCCTAATTAAAGGAAAACGAAAGCTCTCCAATTGCTGTTTTCTGCTGGACGAATGCACTTCCTGCCAGAGGTATTTGCCCGAGGCTGGTCGAGATAGTGTTGTAATAAGCGTGAAGCACTTACAGTAGAGTGTAGATGAAGTTTGTTCTTTGCTGGACCATGTCGCTCCCAATACGCCATCGCACTTCTCAAACTTCATGCACAAAATACTTGAAAATTATCTTAAGTCGCCGCTTAGGGTTGCGCTAAAATATGACCTAGTTTTGTAAATGCGTAAAATAAATTTA
The DNA here is from genome assembly GCA_002778355.1 of Clitarchus hookeri. Lineage (NCBI taxonomy): Eukaryota > Metazoa > Arthropoda > Insecta > Phasmatodea > Phasmatidae > Clitarchus > Clitarchus hookeri. The sequence continues at coordinate 51,460 of NQII01008089.1, read as the reverse complement.
TAAAATTTAATTAATTCGCAAATAATTAAAATCATTTTTCTTAAATTAACTTTTTATACCTATTAAAGCAGGGGGTCTTCAAATAACATATTTCAGTTTTTGTTTTCAAATAAATGTTATTAAATGGCATTGCTATTTTTAATAAATGGGAGCGACATGGCTACAATGTAAAACAATTGAAGTCGGGATACCACATTTCATTCCTCAAACGCGTCTCGAAAGCAAAGTGTTAAGTGATATTAACTAAATATTTTTTCTCAAAATGTCTCATACCAGCCATGATACTCTTTCAAATAGTTAATATTTTATTGTAGAATACGTCTGTGTCTCTACTAACATAAAATGTGATAAATAAAATGCGTCACGGCGCTCTAAATACAGCGATGTTACACGGTGTAACTCATCGGGAATATCATGTAATGCAGAACGCCTTTGCCACTTCTATTGCAACCAAACAGTTCAAAGATGCATTTGTACCCAGCAGCGAGATCACATTCGCATTGCCTCTTGTGTTCGTGTGCATTTGGTATCCTACAAAGCATGTAAACGTAGATAGTTGTTCTGTATATCTTGTAAGCCAATTTTGATACAGCAAAAGTAATGCGGTATTCTCAAAAAAAAAAAAAAAAAGTGCGCGTTAGAAGTTATACTTTTTTGGCGTGACTAAAATTACATTTTATTAAATATTAAAATATTTTATGTAAGTAGGCAAAACGGTAAATTTACCGGAGAATAACATTAAATACAATTAATAAAGGTTTGATTAACGAACATAATTAATTAACCTCAAATACTTGGAAACACTTTCAGAACATTTAATTATACAATTTTTGTCACTAACAAATTTTTCACGCCACAATGTAAGTAAAATTAATTAAAAAGTGTTATATATATTCATGATGAATTACTAATATAAATGTAATGTATTTTTAATTTGCTTACTACATGAACTGATTTTCTNTTATATATATTCATGATGAATTACTAATATAAATGTAATGTATTTTTAATTTGCTTACTACATGAACTGATTTTCTGTCGGTTTTAAATATAACCTCGTGCTATGTTGTGTACCTTGCGTTTGTATATAGCTAGACGATACGCGCATAACCTCAAATACTTGATGATACGCCCATGTGCGTTGGTTCATACCCCTACCACGTTCACTGTCGAATTTCGTTACACTGTGCGCGCGCAACTTCCGCTGCAACCTAAACTTTTACCCTCAATGCGCCAAAAGAAGTATAACTTAAAAAAGAAAAGAAAAACGTTTTGTGCACTTGGTTTGCGGAAATCATCAGAAAACCACGTCGCCATCAACAGCCGCAGAACGTGATTCTGCACACAAGAAGATGCCAGCTGGAGGAATTGGTAAGTGAACTCCTTATTAGAGTTAGTGTCGTTAAGAATATATTTATTATTTATAATAAGTTTTATATGTTCATTTTGATACACTTTAAGTATTTGTTAAACATATCAATGATACGCAATCTGAAAATATATATTTACAGGGTTTGGTATTCTTATCAAACATATTCCTATAATTTTATAAGCCTCTTATTTATTGTTCAGTAGGCCTACATATACAAATTATCTTATAAGTCATTAACTAGGTTCTAACTGAATTAATGCTGGCTTCTAAAATTTCGTTCTGCCTAAATTTCACTCTCTTTTTTGTTTGCACTGTACTAGTTACACCTCCTCAAGAGCTAGTGTAATTTTGGATGCACAATTTATCCCAGGTTACTTACAGTGGTTGAATGTAATTTCCACTCTCGGTTTTTTCGGGCATCACATGCGATTGACAAGTTAATTTTATGCAGTTTTGCTTTCCCGTGTAGCCTGACTAGTTGAATGAAACTAATATAATAAAAATTGATTAAAGAATTACCAATTACAATACCTGAAATTGTATATTAAGTTTAATTCTCGCTTGTAAAACATAACTCCATATAGCTGACATCAAAAATACCCACGGCCCTGAATGCACGCTAAATGAATATTATAAGAAAATATTTTTTTACATTTATTATAGAAGAACCATACAGTTATACATTCGTAAAAGCACACCATACAGCTGCGAGGTTACTTGCAATGTGGCGAAAAAGTCTTAAGGCAGTTCAGAACAAGACAGAGATGGCGCTCGTTACAGTCTTTCCCCAAGTCGCACTTTGCTTACGCGCAAAGACGTACACCTTTCTCTGTTTAGACGGGCGTATTACGGCTCCTGTATTGCAGAGTCTTTGAAATACAAATTTTTGACTCGAAACTATTATACTTCTATCAAATATGCTAATATAAAAAGAACACACACTTCAGACGACGTCTGTTGAATGCTAACAAGACGTCATGCAAATTAGAAACATCATTCAAAAGCACACCAACATGACAAGCGCTGTCTCAAAATATACGCATCAGATAAATATCCAACTACTTACGGGCCCTGAATTAAGACATGTCACAGAAGTTCCAGCAATTAAATGACAGGTTCACCACTTTAAGTCCCATAAGAAAACGCAGAACGACTAGAACATTGCACGCCAGTTCATGGCCTTGCGCGTAGTAGAGGGATTATGGGGATTTGGCACATCGGGACCTGGGACCGCAGAGTCGGAGCTGTTCGTGCTCTGTCATTCCAGTCGGCCGGCCGGAGGTCCTAATGGAGCCAGGTGACCTTGATCCTGGTAACCTTTGGCCTTCACCCCGGTGATCTTTGGCCTTGAAACAAAAAAATATCCAAATAAAAAAAAAAATCTAAAAAGTCAAGAATTTTTTTTAAAAATCTATAAAAAATGTTAAGTAAAAAATATTTAAAAAATACCAAAACTATTTTTAAAATTTTAAAATTTTTTTCACAAAAAGGATTAAAATAACTTAAAATTTCTAGAGGTCCACCACCCCCTCTATTCATACTCATTCTACCATCTTGGTAGGTACAGTCCGCCATCTTAGTATGTGTCACAGCCACTGTCCACCATCGTGGTAGGTGCGGTGCATCTGTCCACTATTTTGGTCGGTGCAGTCTTCATATTGGTATTTGCAGGTGCCTACCATCTTGGTAGGCGCAATCCGCCATCTTGGTAGACATCACATTCACCATCCGCCATATTGTTTTTTTCGATTGTCATTTGCTTATACATTACTGGAGTTTTTCTCTCACCTTCGTTCGACCTCCATATTGCTTTTTTCATTTGCAATTTGTTTTACATTTCTGGTGGTGTACACAGCACCGCCCCCAGCAGACGACTGACGCTATCCTNCCCAGCAGACGACTGACGCCATCCACTCCCTTTCAATATATTTAATCGACCAAATTGTCCACCCCTTTCCAATATATTTTATTGCTGCGCCAATGTTTCCGATTGGCTAATTACTCGGGCGGTTTCGGAAACCTTCGTTCGACCAATTAGTCAGTTCCCTTCCATTATATTCCATTATATTAAATTGCTCTGCCAATGTTTCTCATTGGCTGATTACTCGGATGTTTTCGGAAACCTTCGTTCCGACCAATCTGCGGCCTACATTAAACGTGAGTACGGATTTTTTTCCCTTACAGACTCTTTATAAGATGCACCCCGAGCACCCTCGGGAAATCAGTAATTTTTCTTGCTCTTAGAATTGTACGCATGTTGTCCGAGCTGCCATATAATCCTTTCGGCCGTTTTGGCATTGGAAAGGGTANTTTTGGCATTGGGAAGGGTGCACTCGCTTAGAGCCTTGGACAAACGGGACGAGGTACCGTACCTGCCGAAAGAATTTCTCCTGATCTACGCACCATACGAAATTGTAACCATATTCAATTATTGGCCGGTCTACCTGCAACAGGATGAAGACATATGGGGCTGCCTCCCTTCGCAAGGAGTGTTTAGATGGCTGTACCACCTCGGTTCTCGACACGCCACATCGCAGGGGTTGGTGCAAGACCCGACGAGCAGCCATCGCGACATCTGCGCCCATGAAAGACGACGTCCCCGTTCAAGACGCCCTCCCCATAGGAGACGCTCTCCCCGTTGAAGACGCCATTCCCTTCCCGTAGAAGACGATGTCCCCTTGCAAGCTATCTACTTGCAAGCTGTACCCATGGAAGATGCTCCCTTACAAGAGATTTAATGACAAGCAATACCCGACGAGGAAACGAAACCAGAACACAGGTGCCCGATGTTTATGATCCTCAATTACGTTTTAAATGACTTTGAGAAAAAATTGTGAAACTCGGCGTGTGCATGCGAACTGAAATTTTTATTATGCAACAAGAATCGTATGAAATGTTTTGCAGCATCCAATGTTTTCGCTCGTTGGACTAGTACACCCTCAAGCAGATTGCCATCTTTCACAGTGACGAAGATGAGAAAACCAAAGTTTTCACTTTTTTACTACCATGTCCATTGAAGCACCTCGACCGCACCCCACAACAGGCGTATCGTCTACAGATGTACGAAACGCAAGGTTTAAGATGGGAAGAGGGAAATATTCCGTACGAGGAAATTCCGACAATGTTGGACTCTGCCATAATTCCCTATTATGCTGTGTATTTGTTTGGAAGACGTCATGAGTCTGCGATTCGCAATTCGTGCCCCATCGGAACGAACTTCGTAGACCTTCACAGGCATTGCTGCTGCCCGCAGTTTCGACAGCTCGTCAAGACGGACACTACAAGACTTCACGAGTGTAAAAATCAAAGAAACCCCAAGACTGTGGAGTTATGATAACCCGCGGTACATTAAAAAACATACGAGAAGCCCATGATACATAAAAAAATATATATATTAAGTTTGTAATGCCCTCCAAGACTCAGCGAAGTAACGCTTGAAAAAAATATGGCTTGTATTATACTGAATAATAATAATATTGCATTGTGAGGTGTGCACATAAATAAATGTGCTCTCATTAGGTAAAAAAACACTGTAAGTAAAGAATTTTTTAAAAAATATTAATCAGTTTTTTTATAATTTAAAGAAACGAAATAAAATTAAAATATTTACTGAGACTCTAGTCATCACTAAAATAACGTATCATATATTTCGCATGTGTGAATGTAATTATTTATTTAAATAAATTAAGAATTAGAGGTAAAACACTTTACAAATGAAGGAAGCCTCAAAAATTATCTCTAGATATGTCGTGTAGCAGCTGCAGAGATGGCCAGAGTTAAGTTGGCACCGCATTCAGTATTCAGGAGTTGCAGCCATGCATAAATGTACTTTGCTCTTCCTGCTGAACACGCAGTGGATGAGCGCGCGGGCCACCTGGAGCCCGGGAAAGGAGGCGAGCAGCTCGCCTACAGTAGTGACTTCACACTAGCTACATTAAATTTATTATTCTAACAGAAATCGATTGCTTATTCATTAATCATGTAAAACATAAATACATCGCAAAAATAATTCACGAATGCGTATTTATTTAATCATACAAACTTTAATATGCCGGAAAAAAGAAACACACTTTGTCTTTAGCACATCCGAGAATGCATACAAGGGCACACTGACAGGAGGGTCTAGGTTTTACACTTGAGAAAAATATACACGTTATCCTACTGATAAATAAATATATCTGTTACCATAAGTATTTATAAATAACATACTGATTTTTGAAAAAACAGACATAACATACTGATGGGGTCAAACAGAACATACAGATGAAAAAAATAATACCCGTTACCATACTGATTCGTGAAAAAAGACAAAACATACCTTAAAAAAATAAAACTCGTCACATACATTACAATCACCTTTAATACAAAATTAAAACCAGCGCAAAGGTAAAATATGATGTATAGAAGTATCTGCACCGTCCATTTATAATCAGCTTGACGTAAGTTAACAACAAGGCTTTATATATTTCGCATGCAAAACACAAATTATAAAATAAATGTTTAATATTTATTATTTCGATCACATCAAATGTAAAACAACAAACAGAAAAGAAAATTTTTAAAGTTCTAATTAGTACACTTAAAAATATAAAACATGCACACACCAAATAAAGAATATATATATGAAACGCTTCGTAGTTTTACTCTACGCCCACGCTTGCATGCATAACAGCTCGCCGGCGTTGTGGGAACAGCAGGGATAGAAATGAAAGAATTAGTTTCTCAGCACACATGTAGTGATTAATTATATTAAAAATTATATGTTTACATAAAATTAAACTTTTAGCAGCGTTTTTATGCCAAAATGACTTTCTCGGCGATCCAGGATTCATCATGTTAGGAGTGTCCTAGCCACCGCACATACACGCGACCATTACATCGTTTCAGTACTTTTTCCACCAAATATACGCCTGGAAACTGCAGAAGTCAGATCTCTTCGGTGTAAAATCTGCCAGTGATGGGTTCGTCACGTAGGTCCTGGAGGTAATACATGTACGAGTGTCGTATACGCACCATCTTGTACAACTCTGACAGAAGTATTTGTGGAAAACTCCCCGTTGTTAGCGATCCGCACCAGGTCACTGATCTTGGCTTTAGGCTTGCGTGAGTCTCTCCTCTTCGGAATAGCGCACACAGTCCGAAAAAGGGAGTCGTTTTTCACGACTTCTGACTTCATGCGATTGGTAGAATGAATGGTACAATTGTACTCGCGAACGAGTTTTGGGAGTATATCCAACCACATGTAGTTTCTGTTCACCGTAAAATGTCTCTACAGTTAGCTTTGAGCATCTTGTGAAACCGCCCGACGATGCTGGCATTCAGCCAAGAGTATGAAGAATAATGATTTATGCCATAAGTTTTTATCAGTGCACGAAAAGCTACATTAAAATATTCTTTACCATCGTCAGTATGGAGATTTTTCGCTGTGCGTCCTTCGCGCAACACATCCGCCAGGGCATTCGTGACATCGCGCGCATTCTTCGTGAGCGGCCTGGCCCAGGCATACTTGTTAATAGTAACGATTATGGTCAAGATGTAGCAGCGACCTTTATCCACACGAGCAAAGTGTTGCATATTTGTGCAGCTCGTTATCAACTGCATACTTGCTCATTTCGAAGTGTAGCCCGCCTCCGCGAGTTCTTCGATGATGGAAATTATTTCGTTCGTGTGCGAGCGGTTTCCTGCTGCCTGCAAAGCAATCAGAAGTCTCAGCCTTATATTAATTCATTCGGATCATCCCAATACTGATAATAGATTTTTTCTCCGATANTCTCCAATTTATGAGTCAAACCCGAACCACCAATTTCACGTACCCTAGGAAACAGTCTGGCTATAATGGAGAATTTTTTGTGCACCGTGTCTTTAAATCGATGTGATGTAGGGTTATTCTCGACGTAAATGCGGTACTTGGACAAATCCGATTCGGTGTAGTATCCTGGGTGCCTACGACACCAAAGTTCGCTCAATCCCTACGTGATATTCGCCTTGTGCTTGCCGCTATGCAGTACATCTCTGGGATAAAATAAAACTTCGTTATTTCCATGTACAATTTCCACCCACTTATCTGCAAACCATAAGTCTTGCTGGCAGTACAGTCAGAGTAGGAAGCTATGTAATGAGACAGAAAAGTGCCCAAATTGTGCCCGTGCTCTCGTTTCCGTTCTCGCGCACGCAGTAAATCGATCAGGGGCAAAGCGATTTCGTCGCTAGTGATGCCACATTCTCATTCGGGCAGTTCTGGGCTTCTTTTCCGTTTACAAGTTGGGGTCGGTTCTTCCACCTTGATTTCACTTTTGTTTTGCTTTTAACACGGGCATCGTATCCGTCACACGGCTTTTCTCTAATTTCGTCTAGCTGGAGGGTAATAGGTTTGAGGGTCTCCTCCCTTCTATTCTCGACGGCCATGCTGTTATTTTTCGAGAGTAAGTATTTGGTCTGTACCACCTCGATCGCTCGCTGAAAATTGCTCACCAATTCGGTTCGGTTATCCATCGTTCACTGTGTGGAAAAGGCGTTTCGTACATGTATATATATATATATCGAGCTGACTTTTTTGTAGGAAATCATTCGCGATTTTCTAAGATTATTTTTTCAATATTTTCAGAGCTATCCCACACATGTATCGAATATCTTCTTGTTATATCTTGCAACATCAGTTTTCTCAACCAGTTTGGACATTAGTAGGTACATTTTGTAGGTCCTTCAATTCTTCTCGTCTCTGCGCGATTTACACATTTATTAGGTCGATTATCCGCACCTCCATGGTCGCTATGCGTTAATTGACCGTTACCAAATCTTCTACCACTTCATTTTTCACACTTTATAATTTTCGACCGATAAGGGACAAGTCTTCTTTGCTTGCAGTGATGAAGCGATTTTGCCCACATTGAAGGTCATCGTTACGATCGAAGCTGCCAAATTTGGAAATGCTTCTGTGAATCATGGTTGAATTTGTAGGATAGACTGATCGAACCCATGTATGTACCTGCCCTTATGTAGCGAGCAATTCTTTACGATTACCAATATACCGAACTTGTGTTTCCAGCACAAAGAACACATATCTTTAAATTCTGCAAATGTCATNTCTGTGAATCATGGTTGAATTTGTAGGATAGACTGATCGAACCCATGTATGTACCTGCCCTTATGTAGCGAGCAATCCTTTACGATTACCAATATACCGAACTTGTGTTTCCAGCACAAAGAACACATATCTTTAAATTCTGCAAATGTCATGTCTGTATTTACATGATCGTTGTAAACATGGCGTAAATTAGTGTCGTCCATGCGGAACTTTTGATCCTTTAAGTGTAACAGCGCTTCGTCAACAAACCCATGTGCGTAATAAGTTAGACTGAGATACACGCAGACCACGTTCGCGTGCCATTCCATGCTAAAGTATTCTTCAGTATGTTTGTTTTACGCAGGTAATGTCATCGCAGACAAATATCGAGTTTGGGAGAGCTTCGTTCGGAGGCACCACCTTCTCGTTTTCGCTGCAGGGGAAATAACCCACGCCATCCACGGCCTGTAGCACGCGTGCCAATCGCTGGTATTTCGGTTGCTGGAGCGATTTTGAATAATCATATACGTTGTCTAACCGAAGGCCGCTTGGTTCTTCCAGCAAGCTCCGTAGGACGCATGTTTTCCCATACCCGGACGGCCCACAAATCAGGCCTCGCACGCTATTGGGCAACAGGACACCATGACGTGATTCGTGCTCGTTTCGGCATCTTCCCTGGTAATACGCACGGGGAGACGAATGTCCTGCTCGTTTACCTCCATTATGCAGAAACAAAACTGTATAAAAGAAGAATATTTATAGTTTGCTCGCTCAGTTTAATTCATTGCGCCGTAAGATAAAGACGGTGAAATTCGGCAATGGGATCGTCGATTCACTCATTAATAATATTCCGTTCAAACTTTAGATTCCAGGATACAGGTTCTGCGGACCGGGAACAAGGCTTGCTGAAATGCAGTCATGCAACGAGATGTGCATAAACGCCCTGGACGAAGCGTGCAAGAAGCACGACATTGCCTATTCCCAGTACAAGGATCTGCAAGCTAGGCACCAGCTAGACAAGATACTTGCACAGAAAGCCAAAGAAATAAGAAAATCGGCAGCCGCCGGGCTCGGAGAAAAACTATCCGTCTGGGGTGTATTGAAAATAATGAAAGCCAAGATTAAACTAGGCATGGGTCATTTGCAAGCAAAAGGCAACAGCACAGCCCTCGAAGGACCAAGAGGAAAGGGAAGAACAAGGTAGGAGGGGTCCTGCCTTCACTGATACCTGCAATCGGTGCTCTGACCGGTATCGCCGGGGCAGTCACGAATATTGTAAGCACCATGAAGTGGGATTTGAACGACCGTAATCAGGTAGAGGAAACACACCACCATAACAGAAAATTGGAATATATCACCATGAGGAAATAAAACAGCCAACGGTTTTTCATTCATCACACGTATCGGGAAAGAGTATCGATTGCCGGGGGGAAAAATATCGGAGAAAACCGAAGAAAAAATCAAAGTGAATCAGTTTAGATGCCCACTGACGAACGTGGATTTGGAACTGTTTGCGCGCCAATTGAAAATTACTTAATTTTCGCGGAGTGTTTATGAGAAATTCTTTGCCCCCTAAACCCAAGATACATTAATGTGCTATAATTAATCTGGACACAACAGCCGGGCCCGGTATGCACTGGGGGGTCTACGTAAAAAAGGGTAGACACGTAGACTATTATTGTAGTTTTGGGAATTTGTGTCCTCCGCCCGAATTGCGCGTGTATTTGATATATACCAAACTAACGTACAATTACGAAACGGAACAGATGCCTAACACGTGGTACTGTGGACACTTGTGTCTGAGATTTTTAAACAATCGAATTTTCCAGTCACAGACCGAATAAAAAAAATACAATTCGCAGGGAATAAAAGAGGTGTGTGAGCCATACCGATCTCGTCAGTATGTCTGTGTCTATCATTCTGAGAGGTCAAACGTCTGAGCTGCGGGGTGGCTTTTACGCTTCCTTAGAAATGGACGGGGAATGGTGTGTGGGGATAATGGATTTTCAAACTTACAACTCCATATTCATCACCGCGGATAATAAAAATTCCAGTTTTCAGTATTCGGATATGGGGGCAGCGAATAAAATCGTCAGTCCCACCGGGGCATACGAGCTGAAGAATATGGAACACTTCATAAAGAAATCACTGCCGCACAAATTGCATTCGAATACATGGAGATCCGAATACCCTGAAGGCCGAAATGTTTTGCAGCACCGATGTAGATTTCACGGAACCGGACACAATAGGATCCATGCTGGGGTTCGAAACCAACGTGTTCGAAGCAGGAAAAAAACATGTATCGTCGAGTGCGGTCATCATCTTTATGGTTAATGCCATACGAATATTCTGTAATTTGGCAAGATTCAGTTACATGAATGGTAAACCGAGCAGCACGACTGACTAGTTCGCCCCCACCATAGGTCCTGGATATAAAATCGTAGAATGCACAAAAACGTTTATTTATTTTCTGATCGTCGCAAAGAGCATCCACGAAGTAGCTGTTTCGATCATGGACCAAAACGACCAACTGATAAATTTCCGAAACGAAGAAATCACTTTGCGCCTGCACCTGAAACGACGGGACTAAATTTCGCTGGGAAAACAAAAATGTATAAATGCGTGCGGTACATCGAACCCGAGATCAGTAAGCCACGAGGACTCGTTACGCTAACACCTGAAACTGCAGAGTTTCTCCCCGTCCTCTGTTTAAAAGTAAATCGCCAAGGTGGATGAAATACTCGATGTGGATCAATGCCTAGAATTCAACGATAAATTTGATAAAATGTAAATTCACTGTTACAAACCTTATCTTCCTTGGCCTTTGGCTCTCGGAAGGGAGGTTAGAATACCGATACAGCGTCAAGATATTTACACTTTGGCAAGCCAGTCCTATGTTCTCATAAGAGGTAGGCTAACGAAGGCAGATGGGACCCACCAGACCACCACTGAGTTGGTTCGAAATGGGATTCTGCACTTTTTCGAACGCGTAACGAACGAGATAAATGGCGTCACGGTCAACCAGTCGCGAGATGTGGGCAAAACCTCGTCGATAAAAAATTTCCTATCTATCACGCCCAACCATCTCTCTGCAGCCAAGATGGCAGGCTGGGGAATCGAAGGCGACTACAGTGTTCCCATTTACGCCGAAGGCAGGTTCAAAGTATGCGTTCCGCTCTCCTTGCTACTGGGATTCGCCGAATATTATAAGAAAATAGTAATAGGAGCGAGGCAGGAGCTGGTGATTTTGCTGGCCACATTGCATTTGGACGCCGTGTTGGGAGTTGGAGAAAACACACAGCCCGTCTCTCTTACTTTGAACACCTTAGTATGGGTTGTTCCTCAAGTGACCCCGAGCACCCGTGAACTTGTCAAGCTGTTGAATTATGCCAAGAAAGAAAAAGTGATCGAAAAAGCATTCAGAAGTTGGAGCCTGGTCACCTGCCCGGCCCTGTCTGCCGCCACACAACATCACTGGGTCTTTAAAACGTCTTCCAGCACACACAAACAGAGCTAAATCATACTGGCGCTTCAGTTGAACAAATATCATAGTATCGGAGCCGACACGTCTATGTTTGACTACTGCAAAGTCTAAAATGTAAATATATTTTTGAATAGCGAAAACTACCCGTTTATCGACCTGAACACTACGTTCAACCAAGAAGGTTCTACTTTGCCATATTATACGTATTCGCANCCGTTTATCGACCTGAACACTACGTTCAACCAAGAAGGTTCTACTTTGCCATATTATACGTATTCGCAATTCCAATAATCGAATTTCAGACGCGAGGCGCATCCCATCCTGAGCCCCTCAAATTTCAAAAACATGGCACCTTTGCTGGTATTCGATACATCGAAGCAGAACGAGCGCATGCAACATGGCACGGTCGACTGCCAGATCGAAACAATCACGAAGGAAAACGTGCCCGCGAATACCACAGCCTACTGCTTGATGCTCCACGACAGGATCTTTCAGTACGATTGTTTTTCCGGCCTGGTAAAAATCATCATTTAATTAACCACGTAAATACGCATGGAGTGGGGACTCATTATTCAGCCGTAAAAATGTACTGTATCTTTCAAGGTTTATGGATCCAAAACGACTTCATGCTTAAGGAAATCGCAGTCATGGCTTGTTACTGCATGACTCAAACCCGCAACTNTTATGGATCCAAAACGACTTCATGCTTAAGGAAATCGCAGTCATGGCTTGTTACTGCATGACTCAAACCCGCAACTCCCAGCCTCCATATCCGTGGAAACGGTTGGACGAAAAGAGCAAGAAAACAAACGCCTGGTTGATCAAGTACTACCACGGACTGTGCTGTGATGAAGGCAAGATTCCGTATCAGCAGGTGGGAAATTTTCTGAGCGACTTGCTGATGCAGTACCCGCGAGGACCGATTTATGTGGTTGGGGCCCAATCAGAAAAAATTGCTGAGTAATTTTTGCGTAAATGAATTGGAAATAATCGACGTACAGGACGATCATTGGTGACCTGTACGTTCCCTTCGAAAAATGAGGAAAGTAAAGGTTCAGAGTTATTTGGTGGGCGCTTCGAAAAACGTCCAGTTACTTTACGAGTGGCTTGCTCATTTCACTGAGATATAAACACGGTTATAAATATCTTGTAGGGTAAACTTTTTTTTTTGGTATGTCAGCCAATGTTCGAGAAGAGCTTGCATATGTGATTTCGCACAATGCAGAGTCGGAAAAAATACAGTTATTTGCTGGTGTGGATGCAAAATTATCTTCAATAGTTGCTGCGTACACCTGCTGCAAGTCCTATGCGTGATCTTAGGCTGTGTGAAATACGAAGATACCTGATCACGTTATAGTCATGTGTATAGATGACGTCATTCCACAATGCGAAAAAAATTATAGAAATAAGTCAGGCCCGAAAATAAATTAGTCGCCCAGTCAAGCACGAGTCACCGTGGGAGCAAGAAGATGTAATTTCATCCGGAGAACCTTGTCATATCTGGACGAAACTAAAATCATCTATTCGTTCTGGGAGTCTGGATCATTACATATCTACGAAGAAAAATGTGATTTATGGTGCCACTGATTATATTCACTGACTCTGGGTGAATTAAAGCCACTAATCAGTTATTAACTTGTTGTTCTCCTGGGAATTGCGTGGTTCATCACATGAAACGGGATACGACTCTTCCAGCAACCGTGGACCAGGTTCTGGGAATTTGCAGCAACTTCGAGTCCAGGCATAGTCAACCCTCCTCCTACAACCACCGAAATTCACGCCCCTGACTCCTCCACACAGGTCTGCGTATGTCGGCAAAATAATACCAGTGAGGCTTCAACTCAAACATCCCCAACTAAGCGTCAAAGGTCGTGCCGCAGCCACCATGTTTACACCACAATGCATAAAAATTCTAGGGCACCTGCATCGAACTGTGAAGCGTGCCCATGCAAACGTCCGCATGTGACGTCACCTGCTGCCGCCAACATGGGTTCGTCCATGACCGACTTTAACTTGGAATCAAGCACTGTGAACATTTCCTTTCTACTGCGTAAGCTCGAACGTCAATGACTGCTAATAATTTTTTACGAACATGTTTTGGCTCGCACATAACATTTTTAAATGTTCTCGAATTTAATGTAAATTTATAATTTTTTAATCTCTGTAAAGAATACATACCTGTATAAAATGATTTATCTGGGTATTTCTATTTTAAACCTTTTCTTTTTTAAATAAGATGTTAAATTGTTTGCTAAATAAATTGTGGAGAATATATATATTAGTGAAAAAATGTATTTAAAGGATTGGCTCGCGAGAACATGCAGTACCGAAGGAGCAAGAGGGACTCTTGCCACGAACGTATACGGACTTTGAGCGGGCAAAGAAAACAGAAAAATCTTGCTTGGAGTACTCGCTGCAAGCAGATCAAAATATTACAATGCTGGGTTCAATACGAGTTTCCTGGTGGCTAGTTTCGTTTCCGAGCTCATGCATGATTAGCTGTTCTCCCGTATCGAAATCAAAGCTGATGGCCAGCGCCATCCAAGCCGATCCTGGGAGCTGCAACGTAGCTCTTGCGGCGGGGAAAAACTCTCACTCCATTTATTAGCCTTTGGCCATCCGCCCACTCCATTACTTTGCTATTGGCCATTGACAAAATTTAGTTGATAAAATATCAATACTTTAATTATATATATAATGTTATCTTACTTAAGGGTGCTGCTTACCTAGCAATAAAATTGAATATATAGGTAATTTTTTTTATTCGCAGGCGTACAGACACATGACGAAGGGGAGGCAGGCAGAGCAATATAGAAGGGGGTGGGCACTCGCTTATAAGCTTTAGTTTTGGCGTTGATGCGCCATAGTTGTATTGGTGTTGAAGAATCCGTGCTGTGGCTACTTTAAGGAAATTAGCAGCGATCTTCGTAATGTCATCGATTGATTTATGGTCCGAGAGTGACGAGGCTCTCCTAAATAATGCGGGGGAGTCATTCGAAAATATGGGTGCCTCTGCATCTATCGCCCCAGGGCGATGCGATGCTGCACCATCAGAGACCATGGTAGAATCCGGCGCTGCACCTATAGCCACAGTCGGCTTCGCGACGAAGACGCCCTTCCGGAGCACCCAGACGCCACCCTTCCAGGCCTTCCAGACGCTGCTCTTTCGCGGCTTCCAGACAGGTGAGTTGCCTATATGCGACAACATAAATGAAGGTTCCCTGCTGCTGGAAGCTGGCAGCGCACCGCAGCTGGAAAATGGATCGCCTGAAATGACTGTTTTACAAGTGCAAACAACGGGGACTCTTTCCTCCAACGATGTGACGGACTCATCCGTGACGGTACAGTACTCTCCGGTCTCAGATTTTGCTTACACAAATGATGAAAGATGCCTTCGCTGCGAAAACATGTGGTCTCAGCTGCCTCTCGATGCTAAGCCACCCTCCTGTCGGTCTGAAGGGGATGAGATTCACCACTTTATAAATAACTTTGAAAGCATTTTACGCGCCTTGCGTAGCGATGTTACCGATTTACACCTCGAACTGACTAACTGCGTGCGTGTTCTTACGGACGTGAAATGTTACATGGAAGGATTTGTGCTAAAAGTTTTCTACTATGCTAGAGTCTGCAGCTACAATATATATTTATATGGATGTAAAAATGTGATTTTAGAGACACGCATTTTTTGCTCCTATACTTGCGAACCAAGCATTTAAACATAATTTTTGGTGTACTATTTATGTGTAGTTTTTGAGTTAAATATAGCGAAATATAATTTAATTTCTATGTGCGTGTTTGTTCAGCGATTTATTTTTTCTCCGTGCAATACACATATTTTTTTTTTCCTTTCTTTGGTATAAATATTGATTGTGCTTGCTTTTCCCTTGGAGGAGGTACATGTACGTGCAATATTTCATTACAGTGCTTCCTATTACATAATAATTATGCTTGACTTATTTACCTATAATATAAAAAAAAGCTCTAAAATTTGCTGCACTTTATTACCTTTTTTGTTATAGTATTACAAAAAATAACTTGTGTGAATAATTAAGCAAATAACCCTTTAAAGAAGGGGATTCAATAATAAAAAAAAAATGTGCACGGCACAACGGTACCGCCACTGACCTACATTAACTACCTCTCTTGAGTGTGAAGACGTAAGAAGAGTATGCTGTTGGAGGAGATGTGATCGCGTGACGACCTTCATTCTGACACGTCGCACAAGAATACCGCCAGCCTCTGCCTGTCTCTTTATCGCTTGCATGTAGCAGCAGTAAAACACTCATGTCATTTTAAAATTATTTCAATGCGATTGAAAATATTACACAAATACCTGCAACAAAATTATTTATTTTAAATTATAATTGCAAAAGAAAATTTGTAAGAAAATTTAAGTCATTATTTAAATCCATCGTATTTACACATCAAATGGAATAATACATTTAGCAATATATAAATATATATGTTTACAAAACACACGGAGAAAATATTTCACATAATAACATATTTACTGAAAAAATGCAAAAAAATTGGTAAACAAAAAATTATGAGAAAATTTAACACATCGACATTTATGTGTACATAATAACAATTTTTTACACACAGAATAAAAACATACTTTTTCCCATCAAAACTTTTAATCATTCACATAAATAATTTTTTACACTGTAGAACGTGTGTGTTTCGTCAACTAAAAAAAAAATATGCGAGAGGAAAGGGAGGTTTTCATCAACTGGGTTTTTCTATAGATAGAGCAAAGCTCATATTCACACCCACACACGAGCACGTCTGGCCATGGGTCCGGTGGTGGTGTAACCCTCGAAACTGCGCCAAGTGCCATCACATTGTTCAGAGCATACTTTAAAAAGTTTATAACTTTTAATTTCATGATAAAATTTGATATTTTCCCTGTCGTACTTGCTTGAACGTCGTTCACCCACAATTCATTTTTTTTCATTTTTCCGATGTTTGTAGAAAATTTTGTTTGTGGATGGCACAAATTAACTGCACACTCGTCACAGCTACAATATTGTACTGATAATTCAATAGTATTACCGTCGAAGACGTTTCTTTTAAAAAGGAAATAAACATTTTCGTCACACCATCCACATTTACGGTAACAGACGTCTGGTCCGTGTAGGTTACGCCCTGCAGTAGAGGATATGTACTTGAATATTTTTTCTCGGGAGTGAACCTATCACCAAGACGCGCTCCACCGTTGCGAGAAGACTTGGTGTACTCGGCCTCAAGCCTAGGTGTACTTCGCATGCAAAAGGCGTGTAGTCCGGGAAACTTTTCCTTTTCACAACATGGTTGTGTCCATCACATTTCTCCTGCCATTTGCACACATAATTATTTTTACTTTTTCGGAAAAGTTCTTACACTACACTTTCTTACATTCTTGCCTTGCATACGTGGACATCACGATTTTGTTTTACCAACTCCCTCAGCGAAAAAAGAAGCATAGAGTTAGGGCATAAATTGTAAATGTAACAGTTTATGTATTCACACGTTAATGTGCCCCGCACATAACAGCCTTCGAAATAATCGTAGCAGCAAAGCCAGTGAATTGTACCGTCACATAATTGAATTTGCAGAGCGCCTCGAGCATCTCTGTAACTAACGCGTCAGATACCACCGAGGGGGCTCGGGGTGCGTCTTATAAAGAGATTTTAGGGGGGAAAAAATAGACCGCCCTCGCGATTAAAGTAGGCCACCGATTGGTCGGAACGAAGGTTTCCGAAAACAACCGAGTAATTTGCCAATGAAAAACATTGGTGGAGCAATTAAATATATTGGAAGGGGGTGGACAATTACCCAATGAGAATCAGGGATGGGGCAATTGCCAATTAAATATATTGGAAGGGGAAAGTGGAGAGGGTCTGTTGTTTGTTGGGCGCGGTACTGGGGACAGCACCAGCAATCTAAAACAAATGACAAACAAATAAAACAAGATGGTGGTCGATCGAAGGTCAGGGACAAAATCCAGTAATGCATAAACAAATGACAAACAAAATAACAAGGTGCCGGATGGTGGCTGTGACGCCTACCAAGATGGTGGACTGCTCCGACCAAAATGATGGACGGATGCACCTACCAATATTGTGGACTANAAAAAAACAAGATGGCGGATGGTGGCTGTGACGCCTACCAAGATGGTGGACTGCACCGACCAAAATGGTGGACGGATGCACCTACCAATATTGCGGACTACATTGACCAAAATGGCGGATAGTGGCTGTGATGCCTACCAAGATGGTGGACTGCACCTACCAAGATAGCAGAATATGTTTGCAAGATGAGGGTGTGGGGACCTCTGAAAATTTAACTTTTTTAAAATACATTTTAAAATAATTTTGAAATAATTCTTTATAACTTTATATATATTTTATATAAATTGTTTATAATTTATATATATATATATATATTTGGATTTGTTTGGATTTTAGTTTGGTTTCAAGGTCAAAGGTAATTGGGGTCAAGGTAAAATGTTACAAGGATCAAGGTCACCTGGATCAATTATGGCCGCCAGCCGACTGGAATGATAGAGCATGATCAGCTATGATGCTCAGGTCCCAGGTCCAGATGTGCCAAAGTACCCATAATCCCNTTTGGTTTCAAGGTCAAAGGTCATTGGGGTCAAGGTAAAATGTTACAAGGATCAAGGTCACCTGGATCAATTATGGCCGCCAGCCGACTGGAATGATAGAGCATGATCAGCTATGATGCTCAGGTCCCAGGTCTAGATGTGCCAAAGTACCCATAATCCCTGTACTTGGATAGCAGCGACGGCGTACATTGTGCGTGTGGCGGTTTTCCCCTTATCATTCCTGCGCTTCTAAGCCACAAACCGAAAATAACTACAGACGACCGTCTACAGGCTGTTAAAAAGGCACATTACTTTTATCTATATTCTGAGTTTATTGCATGGGTTTGTGACACGATATTGATAATAAATTTATGAAAACACTTAATTGTTGAAATATAACATTCGTGAAATTTAAATATGTAAATATGACAATTTCAATTTCAAATCTCGTTTTGTAGAAATTTCCAAAGGTATTTTGACACAAAAGTTTGGTTTCACTTACATAGTGTTGATTAAGGTAGTGTGTAGCGGTGTATTTGGTAGGTAAGCAGATAGGTTGGTTGGTAAGTATTAGGTTAAGGTAGGTAGTTAAGGTAGGTCGGTAGTTAGGTGGGTGAATGGTGGGTATTAAGGTAGGTAGTTAGGTAGGTATGTAGTAAGGTAGGTATTTAGTTAGGTAGGTATGTAGTTAGGTAGGTATAGTTAGGTAGGTATGGAGTTAGGTAGGTACGTAGTTAGGTAGGTATGTAGGTTGGTAGCTACATTGGAAGGTGGGTAGATATGCAGGAAGAAAGGTATGTGCATAGGTAGTAAGAAAGGTAAATAGGTAGGTGGGTAGGTAGGTATGAAGGAAGGTAGGTAGGTAGGAAGGCAGGAAGAAAGATTAATAGGTAGGTACATAAGTAGGTGGGTACATACATAGGTAGGAATATACGTACGTAGTTAGGTACACAGGGACATAGGTTGTTAGTACATGGGTAAGAAGTTAGGAATTTAAGTAGTTAGGTAGTAAGGGAGATAGGAAGATATGTATGTAGGAATGTAAGTACATAGGTAGGAAGTTAGGAATGCAAGTAGTTATGCAGGTAGGAAGGTAGATAGGAAGGTTGGTATGTATGTAGGTAGGAAAGAAAATAGGTAGGTAGATGGGTGGGATTAAAGGTAGATAGGAAGGCAATTAGTANTGGTATGTATGTAGGTAGGAAAGAAAATAGGTAGGTAGATGGGTGGGATTAAAGGTAGATAGGAAGGCAATTAGTAGGAAGATAATTGGTCGGTATTAAGTGATGGATGTTAGTTAAGGTAGGTCGATAAGGTATGCAATTATAGTATGTATGTAGCTAGTTAAGGTATGTGGGAAGGNATGGATGTTAGTTAAGGTAGGTCGATAAGGTATGCAATTATAGTATGTATGTAGCTAGTTAAGGTATGTGGGAAGGCACATAGGAACTAAGGTAGGTAGGAAGGTGGGTAGGTAGTAAGTAGGTAGGACGGTAAGTAGAAAAGTTGGTAGGAAGGAAGGTATATAGGTGGGTATATAGGTGGGTGTATAGGTGGGTGTATAGGTGGGTAGGTAGGTGGGTAATAGGTGGGTTGGTAGGTGGGCAAATGGTGGGTGTATTGGAAGGTGTGTAGATAAGTAGTTAGGTATAAATGTAGGACGTTATGAAATTTAGGTAAATATGAAGTTAATGTAGGTTGTTAAGTTACCTTCCATCCACCCATCCTTCATCCATCCATCTTTCCATAGTAGGATGGAAGGTGGTTAGGAAAGTAAGTAGGTGTTTAAGTAGGAAGATAAATAGGTATGTATGTAGGTTGGTATGCATGTGTGTACCTAGGTAGGTAGAAANAGTAGGTGTTTAAGTAGGAAGATAAATAGGTATGTATGTAGGTTGGTATGCATGTGTGTACCTAGGTAGGTAGAAAGGGGGTTTGTAGGAAGGTAGATATATATGTAGAAAAAACTAGGTTGGTAGGTGGGTAGGAAGGTAAGTATGGGGTTAAATTAGGAAGTTAAGGCAGTTAGTAAATGTAGGTAGTTAAATTAGATATTAAATGTATGAAGTTAAGGTAGGTAGTTAAGGGAGGTAGATCGTTAAATTATGTAGGTAGCTAGGAAGCTGGGCAGGTAAGTATGTAGGTATAAAATTAGGAAGGCAAATAGAAAGGAAGGTAGGCAATGACAATGTTAGTAAGGGGTAGGTGGATATGTGAGTAGATGGTGGGTCGGTAGCTGGATATGTGAGTAGATGGTAGGTGGGTAGGTGGATATGGGAGTAGATGGTAGGTGGGTGGGTTGGGAGTGGATACGTAGGTGTGGGTTGGTATGAGTGTTATTGGTGGGTGGGTTGTTAGGTAGGTAGTTTGGAGGTTTGGTTGGAAGGTATGCAGGTAGGAAGATGTGGGTAGCCAGGTGGGTAGGTAGAAATTAAGTTATGGTAGATATTTAATGTAAGTAGTTAAATAGGTAGTAAATATAGGTAAATAAGGAAAGAAGGTAGGTATGTAAGTAGTTAGCTAGGAAAGTAGGTATATAGGTATGTAGGTAGGTATTAAAGTAGGTAACTTAGTAGAAAGGTAGGTAGGAATGATGGTGTAGGTAGGAAAGAAGGTAGGAAAGAATGTAGGTAGGAAGGTAGGAGGGTAGGTAGAAAGGTGGGTTGTTATGTAGGTATGAAGTTAAGGTAGGTAATTAAAATAGGCATTTAATATAGGTAGTTATGGTTGGTAAGAAGATAAATTAGGTATGAAAATAAGGTTGTTACATAAGTTAGGTAGGCACTTAAGGTATGTAGATATGCAGGATAGTATGTCGGTGGGAAGGTATGTAAGTAGATATATAGGAAGATAGGTAGGTAAGTAGGACACAAGGTGTGTAGTAAGGTAGAAATGAAGTTAATTTAGGTATTTGTTTTAAAATGTAGGTAGTTAAGGTAGGTAAGTAAATAGCTAGTTAGGTATGCAACTATGTTAGGTATGAAATTAAGGTTGGTAGTTAAGATAGTCAAGTTAAGTAGTTGAGATAGTCGAGTTAAGTAATAAGATAGTCGAGTTAAGTAGTTAAGATAGGTTTGTGGCTAGGTAAGAAAGTAGGAAGGTAGAATGGAGGGTATATAAGTAGATATGTATATAGAAAGATAGTTAGGTATGAAGATAATATGTTAGGTAAGTAGGACTATAAGTAGGCAGGTAAGAAGGTTGGCACCTAGGAATGTTGGCAGGTAGGAAGGTAGGTATGTTGGTAAGAAGATTGCTAGAAATATAGGTGTATTAATATAGTATGTTTGTAGAAGGGTAGGTAAGTATGTAAATGGGTAGGTGGATATTTGGTTACATATATCTGTGGTAGGGTAGGTAGATGGTTGTGTGGGTAGGTAGGTAGGTTGATATGTAAAAAAATTGGTAGGTTTATACATATTTAGTTGTTTTGTTAACTGCGAAGAAAGATAAGTGTGTAGTTGGTATTATAGGGTGGTATTTTGGTAGTTTAATAGGTATATATGATAGTAAGTAGGTAGGTAAGAATGAAGTGGAAGGTAATTATGTAGGTAGGAAGACAGATAGGCAGTATGGTTAATGGGAATTATGTAGGTAGTTTTGTAAGTGGGAATGTTAGTAGGTTAGTAAGTAAATGAAGGTATGTAGATAAGCTAGGGAATAAGAGTGGATATGTAGGTTAGGTAGTTTAGGAAGGAAGGTGGGTATTAAAGAACAAATGTACAAAGGTAGAAACATAGGTGGGCAAATAGGTGGGTGTTTTTTGTGATGAGTGTGAATGGTGGGGTGGTTGGTAGGTAGGTAGGAAGGTAGAATTTTTGGTAGTTTAGGGTATAAATTAAGGGTAGGTGTGTTGCTAAGGGAGGTTTTAAAAAGATCTTATTAAAGTATTTAGGAAAGTAGGTAGTTTGGAATAAGGTACGTTGCTAGGTAGTTATGGGCATTAAGTAGGAAAATATGTAGGTAGGTATGTATGTAGAAAGATTGGTAAATAGGAAGGTAGGTAGGAAGATAGGCATGTATTTGGAAATGTTGGTAGGTTGGTTAATAGGTAGGTATATTGGAAGGTAGGTAGGAGGATAAATAGGTAGGTATGTAGTAAGTTTGGTACACAGGTAGGTAGGTATTATAGTTGGTATGTAGGATCATGGGTGGATAGGTAGATACGTTGGTAGGTGGTAAGGTAGAAAATAAGGGAAGAAAGAATTAAGTAAGGGAAGGTAGTATATGCAAATAATTAAGGTAGCTAGTTAACAAAGTTAGTTAAGGAAAGTAGTGAAGGTAATAATTAATGGTAGGTAGTTACATAAGGTAGGTAGCTATGTATGTGTAAAGGTTGTTTAGGTAGGAAATTAGGCTACAAGGGATGAAGGTAGGTATGTATGTAGGTAGGAATATCTTTATGTAATTATGAAGGTAGGTAGGTAGGTGTGAAAATAAGAAGTTAATTAGATATGAATGAATCTAACGTAGTTAGATAAGGTAGATAGTTATGGTGGATAGTTATGGTAGGAAGCATATTTAGATAGTTAAGATCGGTAGGTATTTAGTAACTAAGGTAGGTAGTTAGATAGGTGTGTGTATGTGGGTTACCAGAGAATAGGTATTTTGGTGAATTGTAGTTAGGTATGTAAGCAGGTGCGTAGAAATTTCGGTAGGTAAGAATTTTGGAAGGTAGGAAATGAGTTATGTTAGAATGTTTGAAGGTGCATAGTCATGTAACAATGTAAGAATCTAGGTCAGTAAGTAGGAGGCTATGTAGGAAGTTAGGTAAGTGAGTAGGTAAAGATGTCCATAGGTCGGTAGGCAGATATGTAGGTATTCATTTAGGTATATAAGTAGGTTTGTAGTTAGTCAGGTGGATTGGTGAGTGTGGGTATATGGGTTGTTGGATTGGTGAGTAAGTATGTATATATGTTGCATAGGTAAAAATGTAGGTAGGTGGATAGGCAGATTGGTGGTTGTTTAAGTAAGTAAACAGGTAGGTAGAAATGTAGGTACATATTAAATTAGTTTATTCGGTATGTAGGCAAATATGTGGTTGTGTAGGTAGGTGCATAGCTAGGACAATATTTAAATAGTTGCGAAGATAAATAGATAGGTATGTATATGGTTAGGTATTCAGGAAGTTAGGTAAGAATATTAATAGGAAGGTACAAAATTAGTATTTATATAGTTAGGAAATTAGGTATATAAGTATTTAGTTGGATGTATATGTACTTTTTTACGAAGGTATGAATTTAAATAGGTAGGAAATTATGTTTGTAGAGAACAAGGTAGGTATATGTGTAAGTAATAAGGCTATTGGGTGGGTAGTTATGAAGGTACAAATTTAAGGTGGGTATGAATGTATAATTTAACGTAAAGTTGCTAGTTATATTAAATTCAATTGTATCAACTCCTTAATCAATAAATCCTGTAATGCCTTCCGTGTTAATGTAAGTAATTAGTTAGTTAAGGAGTTACTTAAGCAATTTAAGGTAGGATTGAAGTTAAAGCAGTTATTTATAATGAAGTTATGGTAATTTTCATANTGGAGTTACTTAAGCAATTTAAGGTAGGATTGAAGTTAAAGCAGTTATTTATAATGAAGTTATGGTAATTTTCATATATAGTAGAAGTATATAGAAAGTTAGGTTTGACAGTTTACGAAGTGTGGTTAGTTGGGTAGATAGTAGGCATATTGGTAGATAAATGTAGGTTAATGGATGGAAGGTAGGTAGGAATGTAGGTAGTTCGGTNGGGTAGATAGTAGGCATATTGGTAGATAAATGTAGGTTAATGGATGGAAGGTAGGTAGGAATGTAGGTAGTTCGGTGTGTAGATAGGTAGGTGGTTAGGTATGTATTTAAGAAGGTAGTAAGTTTGGTGGCTAATTAAGGGGGTAAAATGGTAGGTTTGTATTTCGGTAGTTATGTAGGAATTTAGGTAGGTAGGCACATAAGTGGACAAGAAGATAAAAAGTTAGTCATGTTCTGTCATAGGTATTTAGTATGGTTGACATGTATGTAGGTAAATATGTATTTAGTAGGAAAGGTAAGTAAGTAGTTATGTAGACAGGAAGTTTGATAGGTAGGAAGATAAACAGGTAAGTAAGTAGTTCGGAAGATCGATAGGTGTGTTGAAGTATAGGTATGTGGGTATTTATTGAATGGTAATATATGTATTTGGATAGTAAGCTATGGAGCTACTTATAAAATTATGTAGATGGGTAGGTGGGTAGATGTTAAGAAGGTATGTGTGTATGATAGAGTATAGGAAGAAATGTAGGTACATATATTGTTATTTTGTTAGGTGGGCAGGTATGTGGTTCGGTACATAGGTTGATAGGGTGGTAGGAAGAAAAGTAGTTAGGAAAGTAGTTTGGTTGGTAATGAAGGAACTGATTTTGTTATTTTGTTAGGAGGGCAGGCATGTGGTTAGGTACATAGGTTGTTAAGGTGGTAGTAAGAAAAGTAGTAAGGAAAGTAATTTGGTTGGTAGGTAGTTGTTCAGTATCTCGGAAGGTAATTATGTAGTTATAAATATAGTAAAGTATTAGGAAAATAAATAAGTTGGTATATGTGAATGTTGGTAGGTAAGTATATATGTAGGTATACAGTTTGGTCGGTATGCATGTAGGATGGTAAATATTTATCATGTATGTAGGTGGGTAAGTTGGTAGGAAGATCGGTTTGTAAAAATTTAGGTAGGTAGGATGGTAAGTACGAATGAAGAAACATGGCTGTTCGGTTAGATTCTTAGTTATGTATGAAGGAAGGCAGGTACATAATAATATATATCGAGTGTCATGTAATAAGGAGATAAGGTATGTAGGTGTTTAGGTATGTATGCAGCTAGTTGTGTTAATAGTAAGGAAGGTCGGTTTTTTTAAATAGTACTGTAGGTAGGAAGGTAGGTAGGTAGGTACATAGGTATTTATTAATGGAGAAATGTAGGTTGATGTTTAATAAATGAGGTGCAGAGGTAGCTATGAAATTAAGAAAGGTAGTTGTACAGATTTGAGGTAGGAATATAAGTAAGGTAATTGATGCATGTAGTTATAGTAAGTATGAAGGTAGTTAAGGAATGTAAGTAAATAGCTAGTTATATATGAAGTTGATTATGTATGAAATTAATGTTAGTAGTTAAGATAGGTAAGGTATTAAGTATGTTGGTAGGCAGCTAGTTAGGTAAGTATGCATGTAGGGTGGACGATATGTCAGTTGGTAGGTATATAGAAATATAGGTGGTTTAGTATGTAGATGGTAAGGTTATCAGATATGTAGGGAGGTTAAGTAGGAATGTAGGTGGCTAGGTTTACAGGTGTTAAGGTTGGTGGGTTTGTGTATGGGATGGTAGGTCCGTGGGTTGTTATGTATGTGAGTAGGTAGGTAAGTAGTTACATAGATAGCCTGTAATTTAGGTAGGTGGCCGGGTGTGTAGGTAGGTCGGTAGGTATGTAGGAAGGTAGGAAATACATATTTAGTTATTTTGTTAGTGAGGAAGACAGGCAAGTCGATAGTTGGGCATGTAGGCAGGGAATACATAAGAACAGTTGACAGGTAGGTTGGTAGGTGTGAATGGAAGGAGGCAGATATGTAGGTAAGAATATAGGTAGTATGTTCGATTGGATGTAGTAGTGATGTTTATAGGTACATAGGAATAAAGGTTGTTAGGAATGAAATTAAGGTAGGTATATAAGTTGGGTAAATGTGGTAGATAAGTAGGGTAGGTAGTTTAAGCATAAATGAAGGTAGGTGTGTAGCAACAAAGGTAGATATGTAGAAAGATAGGGAGGCAGAGGGTTAATAGGTGGGTAGATAGGGTTGTCGATTTGAGTGAGTGAGAATGGAATGTTGTTTAGTTGCAGGTTGGTAAAAAGGTAACTTGTTTGGTAGGTATGAAGTTAAGGAAGGTTTGAAGTTAAGGAAGGTATGAAGTTAAGATAGGTATTTAAGATAAAGTTTTAAGGTAGAACGGTAGTTTGTAAGTTGATAAGTAGCTAGCTATGTAGGAATATAGTTAGTTGGGATTTATGTACAGTAGGCAGGTAGGAAGGTAGGTAAGTAGGAGGGTAGGAGGTAAGATAGGTATGTACTTGCGAAGGTTGGTAGGATGGTATATAGGTTGGTACATAGGAAGGTACCTACGAAATATAATAGGTAGTTTTGTAGGTAGGTAGGTACAAGGGCAGGTACGTGTTTCGGTAGGTTTTCAGGAAGGTGATGAGGTAGATAGATACATTTGTTGGTAGACAGATAGCATGGTAGGGAGGTAGGTATGAAGTAAAGAATGGTATTAAAGGCAAGTAGTTAAGTTGAATAGTAAACAAAGTCAATTAAGAATGGTAGTGAAGGTAGATAGGTAATTAAGATAGCTAGCTATGTAGGTAGATATGTTGGTTAGGTCGGAAATTTAATAGCTAGGCAGGAAGCTAATTTTTTATGTAGGTAGGTAGAAGGTAGATAGGTAGAAGGTAAGAGGGTTGACATTTAAGTATTTAGATATAGAAGTAATATCAGGTGGTTAGTTATGGTAGTTATTTCCAGTATGAAGTAAAATCAGTTACATAAGGACTGTAAGTATGTAGGAACTATGGTAGGTAGACATTTATGTAGCTAGATATATNGTAGTTATTTCCAGTATGAAGTAAAATCAGTTACATAAGGACTGTAAGTATGTAGGAATTATGGTAGGTAGACATTTATGTAGCTAGATATATAGGTAGGTGTGTGTGGGTGACAAGTGTGGGGGAAGTGGTTTGATTGTGAGATGGTATATAGGATGATCGGTAGGTCGGTAATTAGGTTGGAAGAAGTTAGGTAGGTAGGTATGTAGATAGATAGGTAGCAATATAGTAATGTAGGCGTATAGGTTGGTAGGAAGTAGGTTAGTTAAGTAGGAAGGAAAGTAGGTAGATAGGTATATAGGTAAGAAGTCATATATATTGGTAGCAGGTAGGTAAATAGGTATAGGGCAGGTAGATAAGTAGGTGGGTCACTAGGAAGACAGGTCCGGTAGGTAAGTAGATCGGCAGTGCAGGTAGGGAGGTATGAAGGTAATCCAACCAGGTAGGTAAAAAGGTTGGTAGGGCAGATAAGTAGGTAGGCAAGTCAGGTAGGCAAGTAGGTAGGAAGGAAGTAGGCAGGGCTGGTAGATAAGTAGGTAGGCAGGGCTGGTAGATAAGTAGGTAGGCAGGGCTGGTATATAAGTAGGTAGGCAGGGCATGTAGGTAGTTAAGTAGGTAGGCGGGGCAGGTATGTAAGTTGGTCGGCGGTTATGTAAGTAGGCAGGCAGGGCAGGTAGGTAATTAGTTAGGCAGGGGACGTAGATAACTATACAGGCAGGCAAGTTGGGCAGTAGGTAGGAAGGGCAGGTAATGTAAGTGGGTAGGTAGG
Source organism: Clitarchus hookeri (assembly GCA_002778355.1). Classification (NCBI taxonomy): domain Eukaryota; kingdom Metazoa; phylum Arthropoda; class Insecta; order Phasmatodea; family Phasmatidae; genus Clitarchus; species Clitarchus hookeri. The sequence continues at coordinate 23,572 of NQII01008089.1, read as the reverse complement.
GCAGGTAGATAAGTACGTGGGCAGGGCAGGTAGGTAAGTAAGTCAGCAGCAGTTAAGTGTGTAGGCAAGTAGATAAGTAGGTAGGCGGGTGGGTGAATATGTGTGTTGATGTATAGGTAGGTGGTTATTTATTGATTGGTAATATATGTATTTGTATAGTTAGCTATGAAGTTACTAATAAAATTATACAGATGGGTGGATGGGTACATGTTAAGAAGGTTCGTGTGTAGGTTAGTGTATAGGTAGAGATGTAGGTACAGATTTTGTTATTTTATAAGTGGGCAGGCATGTGGTTAGGTACATAGTTTGTTAGGGTGGTAGTAAGAAAAGTTGTAAAAAAGTATTTTGGTTGGTAGGTAGTTAAGTAGTTAAGTGTCTAGGAATGTAATTATGAAGGTTCATAGTTAATTATGTAGTTATATATATTATTAAGTATTAGGATAATTAGTAGGATGGTATGGGGGAAAGTTCTTCGGTATTTATATATGTAGGTATGTAGTTTGGTTGGTATGCATGTAAGATGGTATCTAATTATAATGCATGCAGGTGGTTTAGTTGGTAGGAATATAGGTATGTAAATATTTAGGTAGGTAGGATGGTAATTAGTTATGACGAAACACGGTAGTTCAGTTAGATAGTTAGGTATTTATAAATGAAATTGGTACATAATAATATATATCGAGTGTCGTGTAAGAAGGGGATAAGGTGTGTAGGAGTTTAGATATGTATGCAGTTAGTTGTGTTAGTAGTTAGGAAGGTCAGTTTTTTGAAATAGTCCTGTAGGTAGTAAGGAAGTTAGGTAGGAACGGAAGGTACGGAGGTATTTAATAATGGAGAAAGGTAGGTTTGATGTTTAATTAATTAGGTGTAGAGGAAGGTATGAAGTTAAGATAGGTAGTTGTACATAGTTGAGGTAGGAATCTAATTAAAGTAATTCAATTATGTGGATATAGTAACTATGAATGTAGTTAAGGAATCTAAGAAAATAGCTAGTTATATATGTAGTGGTATATGTATGAAATTAATGTTCGTATTTAAGATAGGTTAGGTATTAGGTATGGTGGTAGGTAACTATTTAAGTAAGTATGTATGTAGGGTGGAAGAATGTTATTATGTATATAGGAAGATAGGCAGGTAAGTAGGAAGATGATAAGATTATCAGATATGTAGGTAGGTAAGTAGAAATGTTGGTATGTAGGTGGCTAGGTTTACAGGTGTTTAGGTTGGTTGGTTTTGTGTGAGGGTAGGTATGTAGGAAGGTAGGAAATACATATTTAGTTATTCTGTAAGCAGGAAGACAGGCAAGTAGATGGTCGGGTATGTTGACATGGAATAGATAGCAACATTTGACTGGCAGTTTTGTAGGTCTTAATGGATGGAGGCAAATATGTAGGTAATAAAATATGTAGTATGTGAGGTGGGGATTAAATAGTTATGTTTATAAGTATGTAGGAATAAATGTTGATAAGTATGAAAATAAGGTAGTTATATTAAATGGGTAAATGTGGTTAATAAGTACGGTGGATAGTTTTAGTGTAAATAAAGGTAGGTGTGTAGCAACAGTGGTAGATATGTAGACAGATTGGGAGTTAGAGTGTTAATAGTTGGGTAGGTAGGTTTGTGGATTTGTATGAGCGCTAATATTATGTGGTTTAATTGTAGCTTGGTAAGAAGATAACTTGGTTGGTAGGTATGAAGTTAAGGAAGGTATGAAGTTAAGGTAGGTATTTAAGATAAAGTTTTAGTGTAGAAAGTTAAATACATTGTAAGTTGATAATTAGCGAGTTATGTAGGAAGATAGTTAGTTGGGATTTAGGTACAGCATTTAGGTAGCTAGATAGGTATGGTAGATAGAAAGGTAGGTAAGTAGGATGGTAGGTTGGAAGATAGGTATTTACATGCAAAGGTAGGTCGGATGGTAAATAGTTTGGTATATAGGAAGGTAGTTACGAAATAAAATAGGTAGTGATGTAGGTAGGTTAGTACACAAGCAGGGATGTATTTCGGTAGGATTGTAGGAAATTGATGATGTAGATAGATCTATACATTTGTTGGTTGACAGATAAGATGCTAGGGAGGGAGGGAGGTATGAAGAAAGGGATGGTAGTAAAGGTTAGTTGTTAAGTTAAAAAGAAAATAAAATCAATTAAGAATGGTAGTGAAGGTAGATAGGTAATTAAGGTAGGTAGCTATTTAGGTGGATCTGTTGGTTAGGTCGGAAATTAATTAGTTAGGCAGGAAGGTAATTTTTTTTGTAGGTAGGAATATAGGTGGGAAGATAGTTGGGTAGAAAGTAGATAGGTAGAAGGTAAGAGGTTTGACATTAATGTATTAAGTTATACAATCAATATAAGTTTTCTATTAACGGTAGTTATTTACATTATAATATAAAGTCAGGTTATTAAGATCTGTAAGAATGTAGGGACAACGGTAGGTAGATATTTATGTAGCTAGATATTTAGTTATGTTTGGATGGGTAACAAGTGTGTTGATAAGTGAGTTAATTGTGGGATGGTAGATAGGGAGATCGGTAGGTCGGTAATAAGTTAAGAAGAAGGAAGGTATGTAGATAGGTATTTAGCAATATAGTAATTTAGGTATATAGGTTGGTAGGAAGTAGGTTAATTAGGTAGGTAAGCAAGTAGGTACATAGGTTCATAGGTAGAAAGTCATATGGGTTGGTAGCCGGTAGGCAAGTAGGTAGGCTGGGCATGTAGATAAGAAGGTAGGCAGTGCAGGCAGATAAGTAGTTCAGTATGTAGGCCAGGCAGGTAGGTAAGTAGATCGGCAGGGCAGGTAGCTAGGTAAGGAGGTAGGCAGGGCATGTAGGCAAGTTGGTAGGCAGGGCAGGTAGGTAAGCAGGGCAGGTAGGTAAGCAGGGCAGGTAGGTAAGCAGGGTAGGTAGGTAAGCAGGGCAGATAGGTAAGCATAGCAGGTAGGTAAGCAGGGCAGGAATTTTAGCAGCTTGCAGGGCTGGTATGTAAGTTGGTAGGCAGGCAAGGTAGTTAAGAAGGTGGGCAGGGCAGGTATAAATTACGTAGGCACGGCAGGTAAAAATTAGGTAGAAAGGACAGGTAGAAGTAAGGTAGGCAGGGCATGTAGGTAAGTAGGTAGGCAGGGCAAGTAGGTAAGTTGGTAGGCAGGACAGGTAGGTAAGTAGGTAGGGTAGGTTTGTAAGTCAGAAGTCAAATCATGTAGATAGGTAATAAGGTATGCATGGCAGGTAGGTAAATAGGTAGGCAGGGCAGGTTGGTAGCCAGGGCAGGTAGTTAGCTAGGACAGAAAGATTAATAGGTGGGCAGGTCAGGTAGATATTTAGGTAGCAGGGCAGGTAGGTAGATCAGTAGGTTGGCAAGGCAGAAAGGTAGGTCGGTAAGTAGGCAGGTCAAATAGGTAGGTAAGTGGGTAGGTGTGGCAGGTAGGTAGGTCGGTATGTAGGAAGGTCAGTTGGTATGCAGGTCAGGTAGGTAAGTAGGTCGGCAGTTATATATGCAGATAAGCATTGCAGGAAGGTAAGTAGGTAGGCAGGGCAGGAAGATAAGAAGTAGGTGGTAGGTAGCACAGTAGGTAGGCATGGCAGGTAGGTAAGTAAGTTATTTGGAAGACAGGTAGTTAGGTAAGTAGGTAGGCAGGGCTGGTAGGTAGGTTATTAGGTAGGTATGGCAGGTACATAGTTAATAAGGTAGGCAGGGCAGGTAGGTAATCAGGTAGGCAGGGCAGGTAGGTAATCAGGTAGACAGGGCAGGTAGATAGGTAATAAGGTTGGCAGGGCAGGTAGGTAATTAGGTAGGCAGGGCATGTATATAGGTAATTAGGTAGGCAGGGCAGGTAGGTAATCAGGTAGCCAGGGCAGGTAGATAAGCAGTTTGGCAGGGCATGCAAGTTGTTCAGGCAGGCAGGGTTNGCAAGATGTTCAGGCAGGCAGGGTAGGTAGATAAGTAGGTGGGCTGGTAGGTATGTCAGTAGGTAGGAAGGACATGTAAGTAAGTAGGATGGCAGGGCAGGTTGGCTAGTAGGTCGACATGGCAGGTAGGAAGCTATGTTGGCAGGCAAGACATATAGTTGGTTAGGCGGGCAGGGCATGTAAGTAGGTAGGCAGGGCATTTAGGTTTAGAAGTAGGCAGGGCAGATAGGTAGGTAGGCATGTAGGGCTGGTATTTAAGTAGGTAGGCAGGGCAGGTAGGTTACTAGGTAGGCAGGGCAGGTAGGTAAGTAGGTAGGCAGGTCATGTAGAAATGAGGTACGAAGCGCAGGTAGAAGTTAGATAGGTATGACATGTAGTTAAGTAGTTAGGCAGGGACAGTAGGTAATTGGGTATTCAAGGCAGGTATGAAAAAGGTATGCTGGACAGATAGGTATGCAAGTAGTTAGACAGGGCAGGTAGGTATGAAGGTAGGTTGAGCAGGTAGGTAAGTATGTAGGTAGGCCGGTCAGTAGGTAGGCAGGTCAGGTAGGTGATTAGGTCGGCAGATATGTAAGTAGGTAGGCAGTGCGGGACGGTAAGCAGGTAGGCAGGGCAGGTAGATAAGTGGGTGGGCCTGTGTGTAGTTTAGTAGGTTGGCACAGCAGGTAGGTAAGTAAGTGGTTTGGAAGACAGGTATTTAACTATATATTAAGGCAGGTCAGGAAGGTAAGTAGGCATTAAGGATTCATAAGTAAGTAGGTAGGCAGATCTGGCAGGTAAGAAGTAGGCAGGGCAGGTATGAAATATGTTAGGCAGGGTGGGTAAGTAGGTAAGCGGTGCGTGTAGGTTAGTATGTTGGCAGGATAGGGCAGTTATGTAAGTAGGTAGGCAGGGCAGCTAAATAGGTGATTTGGTAGGCAGTGCAGGTAGTTAAATATGTCGGAAGTCAGATAGATAAATAGGTCGGAAGGGCTGTTAAGTAAGTAGGTAGGCAAGGCATGTGTAAATGTAGGTAGGCAGGACAGGTAGATAGGTAGGTAGGTAAGCAGGCCAGATAGGTAAGTAGGTAGGCAAGGCAGGTAGTTAAGTAGGTAGTCAGGGCACTTAGGTAAGTTAGTATTTAGGCAGGGCAGTTAGGCAGGTCAGTAGGTAGGCTGGGTAGATAGTCAGGTAGTTCAGCAGTTAGGTTAGTAGGTAGGCAGGGAAGGGAGTTAAGTAGGTTAGAGGATAGGTCAGTAGGTAGGCACAGCAGGTAGGTAAGAAAGTAGTTCCGAAGAAAGGTATTTAGTTATGTAGGTAGTCAGGGAAGGTAGGTAAGTATGCATAGCTGGTAGGTTATAAGGATTGCAGGGCAGGTAGGTTAGTGGGTTGGCAGGGTTAGTATGTAAGTACTATGGCGGAGAGGGTTAGTAGGTAAGCAGGGCAAGTAGGTAGGTCAGTAGGAAGGCAGGGCGGGCAGGTAGTTCAGTAGGTAGGCATGTCAGGTAGGTAAGTACGTCGGCAGTTATGTAAGTATTTAGACTGGGCAGGTAGGCAAGTAGGTAGCCAGGGCAGGTTGGTAAATCAGTAGGCAGGAAGGGCAGGTAGGTAAGTGTGTCGGCATGTAGGCAAATATGTCGGCAGGTAGGTAAGTGTGTCGGCAGGTAGGTAAGTATGTCGGCAGGTAGGTAAGTATGTCGGCAGGTAGGTNGGTAAATCAGTAGGCAGGAAGGGCAGGTAGGTAAGTGTGTCGGCAGGTAGGCAAATATGTCGGCAGGTAGGTAAGTGTGTCGGCAGGTAGGTAAGTGTGTCGGCAGGTAGGTAAGTATGTCGGCAGGTAGGTAAGTATGTCGGCAGGTAGGTAATTAGGTCGCCATCTAGGTAAGTAGGCAGGCAGTGCTGGTAGGTTAATAGGTAGGCCGGGGTGGTAAATAAGTAGGTGGGCAGGTAGGAAGGTGTTTTGGTACGAAGTGCAGGTAGATTAGTATGTCGGCAGGGTAGGTAGGAAGTTATGCATGTGGGCAGAGCAGATAAGTAGGTGGGTAGAGCAGATAAGTAGGTAGGCAGGGCATGTATGTAGGTAGGCAGTGCAGGAAGGTAAGTAGATAGACAGGGCAGGCANGAGCAGATAAGTAGGTAGGCAGGGCATGTATGTAGGTAGGCAGTGCAGGAAGGTAAGTAGATAGACAGGGCAGGCAGATAATTAGGTAGGCAGGGCATGTAGGTAGTTCAGTAAGAAGGCAGGACAGGTATGTCAGTAGTTAGGTAGGTAGGTTAGCAGGCAGGCAGTGCAGGTAGGTAAGTAGGTAGGCAGGGGAGGTAGATAAGAAGGTGGTCAGGTAGGTAGGTCAGTAAGTAGGAAGGACAGGTAAGTTAGTATGTCAGCAGTTAAGATAGGTTAGTAGGTCAGCAGGGCNTAGGTAGGTCAGTAAGTAGGAAGGACAGGTAAGTTAGTATGTCAGCAGTTAAGATAGGTTAGTAGGTCAGCAGGGCAGGTAGGACGTTATGCAGATAGGCAGGGCAGATATGTAAGTATGAGGGCAGGGCAGTGCAGGTAATAATGTAGGCAGGGTATGTAAGTAGGTAGGCAGGGCAGGTAGGTAAATAGATATATAAGGCGGGTATGTAAGTAGGTAGGCAGGGCAGGTAGGTAAATAGATATATAAGGCGGGTATGTAAGTAGGTAGGCGTGTCTGTTAGGTAAGTTGGTGAGCATTGCATGTACATAATTAGACAGGCAGGGAAGTTAGGTTGGCAAATAGGAAGGCAGCGCAGGTAAGTTAATAGGTTGACAAGGGAGGTAGGTAGATCGTTAGGTCGGCAGGTATGTAAGTAGGAAGGCAGTGCAGCCAGATAAGTAGGTGAGCAGGTTGGTAGGTTGGGCAGGTAGGTAAGTAGATTTGCATGGCAGATAGCTAGGTAAGTTGGTAGACAGGGCACATAGGTAAGAAGTTGGGAGGCAGTTAGGTAAGTATGCATGCATAACTGGTATGTAATTAGGTAGGCAGGCAGGTANCATAGGTAAGAAGTTGGGAGGCAGTTAGGTAAGTATGCATGCATAACTGGTATGTAATTAGGTAGGCAGGCAGGTATTAATGAGGTAGGAAGGGTAGGTGGAAGTTAGGCAGGTGGGGCTGGTAGGGAAGTAGGTAGGCAGGGCAAGTAGGTAAGAGTGTAGGGAGGGCAGGTAGTTAAGTAGTTAGGGTGGGGAAGTAGATAATTTCGACGGGCAGGTAGGTAGGTTTTAGTATGTTGGCAGGGTGAGTAGGTATGTAGTAGGACAAGGCAGGTTAGTAGTTAGGCAGGCCAGGTAGGTAAGTAGGAAGGCAGGTCAGGTATGTAAGTAGGTAGGCAAACAGGTATGTAAGTAGATAGGCTGGGCAGGTAGGTATGTAGGTCCACGGGGCAGTAAGATAGTTAAATAAGTAGGCATTGCAAACAGATAAGTAGGTGGGCAGGCCAGTTAGGTAAGTAGGTATGCATGTCATTTTTGTAAATAGGTAGGCAGTGCAGGTAGGTTAGTAGATCAGCAGTTAGGTAAGTGAATCGGCAGGTAGGTAAGTAGGTCGGCAGGTAGGTAAGTAGGTCGGCATCTAGATATGTAGATAGTCATGTCAGGTATTTAATTTGCTAGGAAGGCAGGTAGGTAGGACAGCAGGTAGTCAGGGCAGGTGAGTGTATGTCAGCATGGCAGTTAGGTATGAAAATAAGTAGGCAGGGCAAGTAGGTAAGTCGGTAGGCAGTAATGTAAGTTAGTACGCAGGGCAGTTTTGTAATAAGGTAGGCGGTGTAGGTAGGTTGGTAAGTAGGTAGGAGGGGCAGGTAGATAAGTAGGTCGGTAGTGCAGGTAGCTAAGTAGGTATTCAGGGAAGATATATTAGTAGGTAGGAAGGTCAGGTATGTTGGTAAGTAGGTAGGCAGGAGGGGTAGGTAATTAGGTAGGCAGGACAGGTAGGTAAAAATGTAGGCAGGACAGTCAAATAAATATATGGGCAGGCAGATAGGTAGGTCAGTAGGTAGGTAAGGCATGTAAGTAGTTCTGTTTGTAGGCAGGGAAGGTAGGTAGGTCAGAATGAAGGCTGGGCAGTTAGGTTGGTCAGTAGGTAGGCAGGGCAGGCAGGTAGGTTTATAGGTAGGGGTGGCAGGTAAGTATGTCTGTAGGTAGGCATGGCAGGTAGGTATGTCTGTAGATAGGCATGGCAGGCAGGTCTGTNTTAGTTGGTAGGATGAGGCAGGTAGGTAAGTAGGTAGGACGTGGCAGGTAGGTAAGTAGGTAGGTCGTGGCAGGTAGGTAATTAAGTAGGTCGTGGCATGTTGGTAAGTATGTTGGCAGGTAGGTAAGTATTTCGGAAGGTAGGTTAGAAGGTCAGCAGGTTATTAAGTAGGTCGGCAGGTAGGTAAGTAGGTTGGCATGTAGGTGAGTAGGTCGGTAGCTAAGAAGATCTGCGTGTAGGTGAGTAGGTAGGCAGGTGAGATAGGTAAATTGGTAGGCATGGCATGAAGTTAAGTAGGTGNTGAGATAGGTAAATTGGTAGGCATGGCATGAAGTTAAGTAGGTGGTCATGTAGGTAGGTCGGTAGGTAGGCAGTGCAGTTAGTTAAGTAGTTCGCCATGTCAGGTAGGTAGGAAAGTGGTTTAGACAGGGAATGTAGGTANGGTAGGCAGTGCAGTTAGTTAAGTAGTTCGCCATGTCAGGTAGGTAGGAAAGTGGTTTAGACAGGGAATGTAGGTAAGAAGTAGGCAGGGCGTGTATATAAGAAGGTAGCCAGGGCAGGTATATAAGTAGTTAGGCAGGGCATGTAGGTAGTTCAGTAGGTAGGCAGGGCAGGTATGTAAGTTTGTTGGTAGGGCAGGTAGGTATGTAGGTAGGTAGGGATGTTAGGTAGGTAAATANAGGTATGTAAGTTTGTTGGTAGGGCAGGTAGGTATGTAGGTAGGTAGGGATGTTAGGTAGGTAAATAAGTAGGCAGAGCAAGTAGGTAAGTAGGTAAGTAGGTAGGCAGGGCAAGTAGGAAGCTATGCAGGAAGGCAGGGCAGGTAGGTAAGAAGATGGGCAGCTCAGGTAAGTAGTTAGGCAGGGCATGGTAGAAGTTAGGCAGGGCAGGTAGATAAGTAAATAGGATGTCAGGTAGGTAATGAGGAACGCAGGGCAGGCATTTATAGTACTTAGGCAGGGAAGTTAGCTAAGTAGGAGAGAAGTTTATGTATTTAAGTAGGCAGGCAGGACATTTATGTAGGTCAGTTTGTAGGCAGGTCTGGCAAGTAAATAGGTCAGCAAGGCAGGTAGGTAGGTCATTAGGTCGGCAGGTAGGTAAATAGTTAGGAAAGGAAGGTAGATGAGTAGGTAGTCAGGGTAGGTAGATATGTAGGTAGGCATTAAAAATTGTCAGTAGGTAGGCAGAGTAAGTAGGTAAGTAGGTTGGCAGGCCAGATAGATAGGTAAATAGGGAGGCAGGTAAGTAATTAGGTGGGCAGGGCAGGTAGGTCAGTAGTTAGTCAGGGCAGGTAGGTTAGTAAATCCTAAGGTATTTAAGTACATAGGCAAGCCTGGTAGGTTAATAGGAAGGCAGGGCAGGTAGATAAGTATGTGGGCAGGTGGTAAGATGTGTAGTAAGGCAGGGTACTTAATTAAATAGGTCACCAGGGGGTAGGTAGAGAAGTGGGTAGTCAGGGCTGGTAGGNGGTAGCCACACGCCAGGTGGTAAGTAGGTAGGCAGTGCAGATAGATAAGTAGGTAAGCGATCAGTTAGGTGGATCAGTAGGCATGCAGGGCAGGTAGGTAAGAAGTTCGTCAGGTGGGTAAGCAGATCGGCAGGTAGTTAAGTAGGNTCAGTAGGCATGCAGGGCAGGTAGGTAAGAAGTTCGTCAGGTGGGTAAGCAGATCGGCAGGTAGTTAAGTAGGTAGACAGGGCAGTAGATAAGTTGGTAGGCAGGGCAGGTAGATAAGTAGGTGGCCATGAAGGTATGTAGGTAGGTAGGGCAGGTAGTTAAGTAGGTCGCCATGTCAGGTAGGTATGAAAGTGGGTAGACGGGGCACGTAGGTAAGGAGTAGCCCGGGCTGGTAGATAAGTAGGTAGCCAGGGCTGGTATTTAAGTTGTTAGGCAGGGCATGTAGTTAATTCAGTATGTAGGCAGGGCAGGTATGTAACTGGGTTGGCAGGGCAGGTAGGTTCGTAGGAAGGCAGGGATGTTAGGTAGTTAAATAAGTAGGCAGGACAAGTAGGTAAGTAGGTTGGCATGCTAGTTAGGTAAGTAGGTATGCAGGGCAGTTTAGTTATTAGGTAGGCAGTGCAGGTATGATGTTAACCAGGCAGGCAAGGCAGGTACGTATGTAGGTAGGCAGGGATGAAAGTATGTCATAAGGTAGGCAGGGCAGGTTGTTAAGTAGGTGGGCAGCAGAGTTAGAAAGTGGTTTTGCATTTATGTAGGTCAGTAGGTAGGAAAGGCAGGTAGGTAGTAGGTCGGCAGGGCAGGTCGGTAAGTANGTGGTTTTGCATTTATGTAGGTCAGTAGGTAGGAAAGGCAGGTAGGTAGTAGGTCGGCAGGGCAGGTCGGTAAGTAGGTCGGCAGGGCAGGTAGGAAGCTATGCAGGAAGGCAGGGCTGTTAGGTAAGAAGAAGCAGAGCAGGTAGTTTAGTAGGAAGCCAGGACAGCTAGATTAGTAGGTATTCAGGTCATGTAAGTAATTCAGTAGGTAGACAGGACAGGTATTATAGTAGGTTGGCAGTTAGGGAAGTAGGTAGGCAGGGCAGGTATGCATGTATGATGACAGGGCAAGTATGTAGGTAGGCATGTCACATAGGTTAGTAGGAAGCCAGGGCAGGTAGATGAGTAGGTAGGCAGTGCTGGTATGATAATAATTCATTGGGCAGGGTAGGTAGGTAGGTAGGTAAGTAGGTGGGCATGAAAGGTGGTAAGTAGGTAGACGGGGCAGGTAGATAAGTAGTTAAGCTAGGCAGAAAGATAGATGAATCTATAGGCAGGCCAGGTAGGTAAGTAGGTCGGCAGTTAGGAAAGTAGATCGGCGGGTAGGTTAGTTGGTAGGATGAGGCAGGTAGGTAAGTAGGTAGGACGTGGCAGGTAGGTAAGTAGGTAGGTCGTGGCAGGTAGGTAATTAAGTAGGTCGTGGCATGTTGGTAAGTATGTTGGCAGGTAGGTAAGTATTTCGGAAGGTAGGTTAGAAGGTCAGCAGGTTATTAAGTAGGTCGGCAGGTAGGTAAGTAGGTTGGCATGTAGGTGAGTAGGTCGGTAGCTAAGAAGATCTGCGTGTAGGTGAGTAGGTAGGCAGGTGAGATAGGTAAATTGGTAGGCATGGCATGAAGATAAGTAGGTGGTCATGTAGGTAGGTCGGTAGGTAGGCAGTGCAGTTAGTTAAGTAGTTCGCCATGTCAGGTAGGTAGGAAAGTGGTTTAGACAGGGAATGTAGGTAAGAAGTAGGCAGGGCGTGTATATAAGAAGGTAGCCAGGGCAGGTATATAAGTAGTTAGGCAGGGCATGTAGGTAGTTCAGTAGGTAGGCAGGGCAGGTATGTAAGTTTGTTGGTAGGGCAGGTAGGTATGTAGGTAGGTAGGGATGTTAGGTAGGTAAATAAGTAGGCAGAGCAAGTAGGTAAGTAGGTAAGTAGGTAGGCAGGGCAAGTAGGAAGCTATGCAGGAAGGCAGGGCAGGTAGGTAAGAAGATGGGCAGCTCAGGTAAGTAGTTAGGCAGGGCATGGTAGTAGTTAGGCAGGGCAGGTAGATAAGTAAATAGGATGTCAGGTAGGTAATGAGGAACGCAGGGCAGGCATTTATAGTAGTTAGGCAGGGAAGTTAGCTAAGTAGGTGAGAAGTTTATGTATTTAAGTAGGCAGGCAGGACATTTATGTAGGTCAGTTTGTAGGCAGGTCTGGCAAGTAAATAGGTCAGCAAGGCAGGTAGGTAGGTCATTAGGTCGGCAGGTAGGTAAATAGTTAGGAAAGGAAGGTAGATGAGTAGTTAGTCAGGGTAGGTAGATATGTAGGTAGGCATTAAAAATTGTCAGTAGGTAGGCAGAGTAAGTAGGTAAGTAGGTTGGCAGGCCAGATAGATAGGTAAATAGGGAGGCAGGTAAGTAATTAGGTGGGCAGGGCAGGTAGGTCAGTAGTTAGTCAGGGCAGGTAGGTTAGTAAATCCTAAGGTATTTAAGTACATAGGCAAGCCTGGTAGGTTAATAGGAAGGCAGGGCAGGTATATAAGTATGTGGGCAGGTGGTAAGATGTGTAGTAAGGCAGGGTACTTAATTAAATAGGTCACCAGGGGGTAGGTAGAGAAGTGGGTAGTCAGGGCTGGTAGGTAAGAAGTTGACAGGGCAGGTAGATAAGTATGTAGCAAGGGTAGGTAGGCAAGAAGGTAGGCAGGGCATGTAGGTATTTCAGTAGGTAGGCAGGACAGGTATGCAAGTAGGTCGGCAGGTGTGGAGTAGGCTGGCAGGACAGGTAGGTAGTAGGTGGGCAGGGGCAGGTAGATAAATAGGTGGGCAGGAAGGTAGGTCAGAAGTTAGGAAGGGCATGTAGATTAGTAGGTCGGCAGGGCAAGTAAGCAAGTAGGTTAGCAGGGCATGTAGATTAGTAGGTCGGCAGGGCAGGTAAGAAAGTAGGTTAGCAGGGCAGGTAGAAAGCTATGCAGGTAGGCAGGGCAGGTAGGTAAGTAGGTGGGCAGAGCAGAAAAGTATGTTGGCAGAGCAGATAAGTGGGAAGTCAGAGCATGTATGGAGGTAGGCAGGGCAGGTAGATAAGTAGGTGGGCAGGATTAGTAAGTGGGGCGGGAATGTAAGTAACCAGGCAGGCAGGGCAGGTTAGTAAATACGTAGACATTGCATTTGGGTAGGTCATTAGGTCGGCAGGTAGGTAAGTAGGTAGGCAGGGCAGGTAGGTAAGACGAAGGCAGGGCAGGTTAACATGTAGGTAGCCTGCACAGGTGGGTAAGTAGGTAGGCAGGGCAGGTAGATTGTTCAGAAAGTAGGCAGGACTATTATGTAAGTATGTCGCAGGGTAGGTAAGTTGGCAGACAGTGCAGGTAGGTAAGCAGTTAGGCAGGGGTAGTAGATAAGTAGGTGGGCAGGTAGGTATGTCAGTAGGTAGGAAGGACAGGTAGGTAATTTGGTCGGCAGGGCAGGTAGGCTAGTAGGTCGGCAGGGCAGGTAGGCTAGTAGGTCGGCAAGGCAGGTATGAAGCTATGCAGGTAAGCGGGTCAGGTAGGTAAGTAGGTGGGCAGGACAAGTAAGTAGGGAAGCAAGGCACCCAAGTAATTAGGCGTGTCAGGTAGGTAAGTAGATAGACAGGGAAGATTGTTAAGTTGGTAGGCAAGGCTGGTAGATAAGTAGGTGGTCATGTGTGTAGGTCGGTAGTTAGGCACAGATGTTAGGTAAGGTAGTGTTTTGGAAGACAGGTAGTTAGATATATATGTAGGCAGGGCAGGAAGGTAAGTAGGCATGGAGGTCACATAAGTAAGAATGTAGGCAGGTCAGATAGGTAAGCAGTAGGCAGGCCAGGTAGGAAAGAAATAGGCATGTCATGTATGTAAGTTGTTAAGCAAGGCAGGTAGGTAAGTAGGTAGGCAGGGCGATTAGGTTAGTATGGTTGCAGGATAGGGCAGTTATGTCTTAGGGTAGGAAGAGCAGGTAAGTATACCTACCTGTAGGGCAGGGCAGGGCAGCTTGGTAGGTAGGTCAGTAGGTAGGGCATGTAGAAAAATAGGAAAGCAGGGCAGGTAAATAAATATGTCGTCAGGGCAGTAAGGTAAGTAGGTAGGCAGGGCGGGTATGTAAGTATGTAGGCAGGACAGGTAGATTGGTAGTAAGAGAGGCAGGGCAGGTAGATAAGTAGGTAGGCAGGGCATGTGGATAGGGCAGTATGTAGGCTGGGTAGATAGGTAAGTAGGTTAGTAGGTAGGTCAGCGGTTATGTTAGTAGGTAGGCAGGGTGGGTAGGTAAGTAGGTATGCAGGACACGGAGTTATGTAGGTAGTCAGGGCAGTTAAATATATAGGTAGGCAAGGCAGAAATGTAGGTCATTAGGTTGGCAGGGCTGGTAGGTAAGTATGTCCAAAGGTAGGTAAGTACATAGGCAGGCCAGTTGGGTAAGTAAGTAGGCAGGACAGGTAGATAAGTGGGTGGGCAGGTCGTAATGTCAGTAGGTTGGCAGGGAAGGTAGATATGTAGGCCGCCAGGGCAGGTAGGTAGGTAAGTATGTAAGCAGGGCATGTGGTAAAGTAAGTAGGTTGGCAGGGCATGTTAGTAAGGAGTAGGCGGGGAAGGTAGATAAGTAGGATATAAGGTAGCTAGGTCAGTAGGTAGGCAGGGCAGGTAGATAGCTATGTAGGTAGGAAGGGCATGTAGGATACGGTTAGGCAGGGCAGATAGATAATAAGGTAAGCAGGGAAGGTTGGTAGGGCAGTCCGTTGGAAGGGCAGCTAGGTAGGTAAGTCTGTAGGCAGGCAGTTACATAAGTATGTCGGCAGGACAGGTAGGTAAGAATGTAGGCAGGGCAGATATGTAAGTAGGTTGGCAGGACAGGTATTTTGGTAAGTAGATAAGCAGGGCAGGTAGGTAATTTGTTAGGCAGGGTAGACAGATATAAATGTGTGTAGGACGGATAGGTTGCTTAGTTGCAAGAAATGGCAGGTAGGTAGTTCAGTATGTAGGCAGGGCAGGTAGGTAAGCAGGGACAGGTAGGTAGGTCAGTAGGTAGGCAGGGCAGGTAGGTAAGTAAGTTGTTTGGCAGGGCAGGTAGGTAGGTTTGTAGGTATGCAGGGGATGTAGATAAATAGGTTGGCAGGTAGGTCGGTCAGTAGGTAGGAAGGGCATTTAGGTAAGTAGTTCGGCAGGCCAGGTAGGTGAGTAGGATAGCAGGGCAGTTGGGAAAATATGCAGTTAGGCAGCACAGATAGGTAACTATGTGGGCAGGCCAAGTAAATAAGTATGCAGGGCAGATAAGTAGGTAGGTAGTGCAGGTAAGTGTGTAGAAAGGGCAGTTTGGTAAGTAGATAGACAGGGCAGGGATGTTAATAGGTAGGCAGGACTGTTAGGTAAGAAGGTGAGCAGTGCATGTATATAAGTACGCAGGTTGGCAGTTAGGTAGGTAAGTAAGTAGGTGGGGCTGGTAAGTGAAAAGGTAGGCAAGGAAGGAAGTTAGGTCATTAGTTCGGGAGCTAGGTAAGTCGGTAATGTAGGTAAAGAGTTGGTAGTGCAGGTAGATAAATAAGTGGGCATGTAGGTGTGTCGGTAGGTAGGCAGGGCAAGTAGGTTGGTAGGCTAGGTTGAATGGTAAAAAAGAAACGCAGGTAGGCTAGTAGGTAGGCAAGGCAGGTAGGTCAGTAGGTAGGCAGGACAAGTAGGTAAA
The DNA here is from genome assembly GCA_002778355.1 of Clitarchus hookeri. Classification (NCBI taxonomy): domain Eukaryota; kingdom Metazoa; phylum Arthropoda; class Insecta; order Phasmatodea; family Phasmatidae; genus Clitarchus; species Clitarchus hookeri. The sequence continues at coordinate 8,335 of NQII01008089.1, read as the reverse complement.
AAGGTCCTAAGGTAGTTACGTAGGTAGGCAGGGTATGTAGGTAAGTAGGTAGGCAGAGCATGTAGGTAAGAAGTAGCAGGACAGGTAGATAATGAACTGGTCAGGTAGCTAGGTCTGTAGGTAGGAGGACAGGTTATAAGTTTTGCAGGTAGGCAGGTCATGTAGGCAAGCAGGTAGCCAGACCAGATAGATAAGTAGGTAAGCAGGGCATGTAGGCAAGCAGGTAGCCAGACCAGATAGATAAGTAGGTAAGCAGGGCAGGTATGGAGGAAAGTCGGTAGAAAGGGCAGGTATGTAGGTAAATCTCGTAGGCAGGGCAGGTAGATAAATAGGTCGGCAGAGCATGTAGGTAAGTAGGTAGACAGATCAGATATGTAAGTAGGTAGGCAGGACAGGTATGTTGGTAAGTCGGTAGGCAGGTCAGGTAGGATTTTAGGTGGGCAGGAAAGGCAAATAAATACGTGGGCAGGGCGGGGATAAGTGTACAGCAGTTAGGNACAGGTAGGATTTTAGGTGGGCAGGAAAGGCAAATAAATACGTGGGCAGGGCGGGGATAAGTGTACAGCAGTTAGGCAAGGGAGGTAGGTAGGAGAGTGGGTATTCAGGGCAGGCAGGTAGAGCAGGTAGGTCGGTCAGTAGGTAGGTCAGTACGTAGGCAGGGCAGGTAGGTAGGTCAGTAGGTAGGCAGGGCAGGTAGGTAGGTCAGTAGGTAGGCAGTTTATGTAGGTCAGCAGGTAGAGAAGTTCGGTAGGTAGGTCACTAGGCAGGCATGGCAGGCAGGTATGTCACTAGGTAGGCAGGTCAGGTAGGTATGTAGGTATGTAGGTCGGCAGTTATTTAAGTAGTTAGGCTTGGCATGTAGGAAAGTGGTAGGCAGGGCAAGTAGGTNGGTAGGCAGGGCAGGTAGGTAGGTCAGTAGGTAGGCAGCTTATGTAGGTCAGTAGGTAGAGAAGTCCGGTAGGTAGGTCAGTAGGCAGGCATGGCAGGCAGGTATGTCACTAGGTAGGCAGGTCAGGTAGGTATGTAGGTCGGCAGTTATTTAAGTAGTTAGGCTTGGCATGTAGGAAAGTGGTAGGCAGGGCAAGTAGGTCGGTGAGTAGGTAGGCAGAGAAGGTAGGTTAGTAAATAGTATGGACCTGGCAGGTTGGTAGTTATGTAGGTAGGCAGGGCAGTTAGATAAATAATTAAGCAGGTCAGAAAGGTAGATCAGTAGAAAGGCATTGCAGGTATTTGAGTAGTTCGACAGGTATGCAAGCAGATCGGCAGGTAGGTATGTAGGAAGGCAGGGCAGGTAGATAAATAGGTGTTCATGTGGGTAGGTCGGTAGGTAGGAAGGGCAGGTAGGAAAGATTTAGGCAGGGAAGGTAGATAAGTAGGTAGCCAGGGCATGTATGTTGGTCAGTAGATAGGCATGAGAGGTTGGTAGGTCAGTAGTTAGGCATTTCAGGTTGTTAAGAAGTTGGCAATTATGTAAGTTGTTAGGATAGGCATGTAGTTAAGTAGGTAGGCAGGACAGGTAAGTAGTACAGTAGGTAGGCAGGGCAGGTAAGTAAGTAATAAGAACGTAAGAAGGTAGGTAAATATGTAATCTGGCATGGAAGGTAGGTAGGTAAGTATAAAGGCGGGGCAGGTGGTAAGTAGATATGCATAGCAGAGATATAAGTAAGAAAGCAGGGCATAATGGTAGATCAGCAGGTAGTCAGGGCAGTTAGGTATGTAGGTTGGCACATAGGTAAGTAGGTACATTAGTAGATAAGCAGGTAGGTATATAGTTAGACATGGTAGATAGGTAAGTTGGTAGGCAGGCCAGGTGGATAAGTAGGTGGTCATGTGGGTAGGTAGGTAGGCAGGAAGGTAGTTAAATAGGTCGCGAGAAAAGGAGGTACGAAGGTAGGCAGACAGGGCAGGTAGGTAAGAAGTAGGCATGGCAGATAGATATGTAGGTAGCCAGGGCAAGTAGATATGGTGGTTAGGCTGAGCATGTAGGTAGTTCTTTAGGTATGTAAGTAGGTCGGCAGGTAGGTAAGTGGGCAAACAGGGCCAGAAGGTAAGTAGGTCGGCAGGGGAGTAGGTCAGTAGATAGGAAGGGCAGGTAAATTAGTAGGTCGGCAGGCAGGTAGGAAGCTATTCAGGTAGAAAGAAAAGTAGGTAAGTATGTGGGCAGGGCAGGTAGGTAGATAAGCAGTGCACGTATGTTGGAAGGCAGGGCATGTAGGTAAGTACGTTGGTCGGGAATGTAGTTAGGTATGCAGGGCTGGTAGATAAGTAGATAGACAGGGCAGGTTCGTAAGTAGATATGAAGGGCAGTATGGTAAGTAGGTGAGCAGTGCATGAATGTAAGTAGGCAGGCAGGGCAGTTAGGTAGGTAAGCTGGTAGGCAGAATAGGTAAGTAAATATGTAGACAAGGCATGTAGGTAGTTCTTTAGGCCGGCAGGTAGGTCAGTAGGTAGTCTGGGCAGGTAATTGAGTAGGTAGCCAGGGTAGGTTAATAAGTTACTTGGACAGTTAGGTGAGAGTGTCGGTAGGCATGGCAAGTATGTAAGTAGGTTGGCAGGCTAGATAAATAAGTTAATAGGAAGGCAGGTAGGTAATTAGGTTGGCATATCATGTAGGTTTGTATGAAGCAGGACAGTTGGATAAGTAGGTATGCAGGGCAGGTTGATATGTAAGTGGGCAGGTGGTTAGGTCAGTTGGAAGGCAGGGCAGGTAGTTAAGTAGGTTGCCAGGGCATGTAGGTAGTCAAGTAGGTAGGCAAGACATGTAGGTAAGAAGTAGGGAGGACATGTAGGTAAGTACTTAATCATGGCAGATAGATAAGTAGGTAAGCAGGTCAGGTAGGTTTGACAGTCGGTAGGAAGGGGAGGTAGATACGTAGGTCGACTGGGCAGGTAGGTAATTAGGTAGGCAGGGCAGATATGTAAGTAGGTAGGCAGGACAGGTATGTTTTTAAGTAGGTAGGCAGGGCAGTTAGTTAATTAGGTAGACAGGGCAGTTAGATAATTAAGTAGGCAGGACAGACAGATAAATAGGAGGGTAGGGTGAACAGGTAGGTAAGTTTGTAGGCAGGGCCCATACGTAAGTATGTCAGAAGGAAGCAGGTCAGGTAGGTAGGTCAGTAGATAGGCATTACTGTGAGGTAGGTCGGTAAGTAGAGATGGCAGATGGTTTAGTAAGTAGTCTGGCAGGGCAGGTAGGTATGTAAGTAGGTAGGCAGGGGAGGTAGATAATTGGGTGGGCAGTTAGGTAGGTAAGTAGATAAGAAGGACAGGTAGGAAGGTCAGTAGGTAGGAAGGGCAGGTAGGAAGCTATTCAGGTAGGCAGGGCAGGTAGGTAAGTAGGTGGGCAGGGCATGTAAGTGCGTATGCTGGGCATGTATGTAGGTAGGCAGGGAAGGTAGGTAAGTAGGTCAGCAGGGCATGTTAGTAGGTAGGCAGGACAAGTAGATAAGTACATAAATAGGGCAGGTATGCAAGTAGGTATGCAGAGCAGTTAGGTAAGTAGGTGAGCAGTGCATGTATGTAAGAAGGCAGGCAGGGAAGTTGGGTATTTGAGCCGTTAGGCAGTGTATTTAAGTTAATATGTAGGCAAGGCAGATTAGTAGGTCATTGAGTCGGAAGGTAGAAAGTAGGTACGCAGTGCAAGTAGGTGAGTAGGTAGGCAGGGTAGGTAAATAAGAAGGTGGGCATGCAGGTGGCACTGTAGGCAGGCAGGGAAAGTAGGTAAGTAGGTAGGCAGGCCAGGTAAAAAGTGTAGATAGGAAGGCAGGTAGGTTATTAGGTAGTCAGGGCACGTAGGTCAGTAGGTAGGCAGGACACGAGGGTAAGTAGTTCCTAAGTTAGGTTCGAATGTAGGCTGGACATGTGGGTAAGTAGGTAGGCAGGGCAGGTGGGTAAGTAGGTAGGCAGGGCAGGTAGATAAGTAGGTGGGCATGTGGTTAGGTGAGTAAGTAGGCAGGGCAGGTAGGTTATTAGGTAGCCAGGACAGGTAAGTAGGTTGGCAGGGCAGTTAAGTTGTTATGCAGGACTGGTAGGTATGTAAATAGACAGGGCAGTTATGTAAGTAGGTATGAAGGGCGGTATGGTTTGTAGGTGAGCAGTGCATGAATGTAAGTAGGCAGGTAGGGCAGTTAGGTAGGTAAGCTGGTAGGCAAAATAGGTAAGTAAATACTTAGGCAATGCAGGCAGGAAGGTCATTAGGTCGGCAGGTAGGTAAGTAGGTAGGCAGGGCAGGAAGGTGAGTAGGTAGCCAGGGTAGGTAGATAAGTATGTGGGCAGTTAGGTGGGAGTGTCGGTAGGCTGTGAAATTAAGGCAAGTAGGTTGGCAGGCTGGGTAAACAAGTAAATATGGCGGCAGGTAGGTAATTACATTGACAGGGCATGTAGATTTGTATGAAGCTGGACAGTTGGATAAGTAGGTATGCAGGGCAGGTAGATAAGTAAGTGGGCAGGGTGCTAGGTCAGTAGGTAGGCAAGCCATTTAGGAAGGTATGTTGGTAGGAAGGTATGTATGTAGGTAGACAGGGCATGTAGGTAAGTAGGTAATCATGGCAGATAGATAAGTAGGTAAGCAGGGCAGGTAGGTTTGATAGTCGGTAGGAAGGGCAGGTAGATAAGTAGGTCTGCAGGGCAGGTAGTTAAGAAGGTAGGCATGGCAGATATGTAAGTAGGTAACCAGGATTGGTAAGTTGGTAAGTAGGTAGGCAGGGCAGGTAGGTAATTAGGTAGTCAGAACAGGCAGATAAATAGGAGGGCAGGGCGGACAGGTAGGTTAGTATGTAGGCAAGGCCCATTGATTGGTAGGTTATAAGGCAGGCAGGTCATGTAGGTAGGTCAGTCGATAGGCATGACAGATAGGTAGGTCAGTAGGTAGATATGGCAGTTGGTTTAGTAAGTAGTGTGGCAGGGCAGGTAGGTACGTAAGTATAATGAAAGGGGTTGTAGATAATTGGGTGGGCAGTTAGGTAGTTAATTAGTTAGGAAGGGCAGTAGGTCAGTAGTTAGGAAGGGCAGGTAGGAAGCAATTCAGGTAGGCAGGGCAGGTAGGTAAGTAAGTGGGCAGGGCAGGTTATTTGGTATGCTGGGCATGTACGTATGTAGGCAGGGCAGGTATGTAAGTAGATCCGCAGGGCATGTTAGTAGGTCGGCAGCACAAGTAGAAAAGTAGATAGATAGGGCAGGTATGGAAGTAGGTATGCAGGGCAGTTAGGTAAGTAGGTGAGAAGTGCATGTATGTAAGAAGGCAGGCAGGGCAGTTAGGTTGGTGAGCCGTTAGGCAGTGTATTTAAGTTAATATGTAGGCAAGGCTGATAGGTAGGTCATTAGTTCGAAAGATAGATAAGTAGGTATGCAGTGCAAGTAGGTGAATAGGTAGGCAGGGTAGGTAAATAAGTAGGTGGGCATTAAGGTGGAACAGTATGTAGGCAGGGAAAGTAGGTAAGTAGGTTGGCAGGCCAGGTAAAAAATGTAAATAGGAAGGCAGGTAGGTTATTAGGTAGTCAGGGCACGTAGGTCAGTAGGTCGGCAGGGGAGGAGGATAAGTAGGTCCTTAGATAGGTTCGTATATAGGCAGGACAGGTGGGTAGGGTAGGTAGGTAGGCAGGGCAGGTAGATAAATAGGTGGAAATGTGGTTAGGTGAGTAAGTATGCAGGGTAGGTATTTAAGTGGATCACCAGGGCAGGTAGGTTGGTAAGTAGGTAGTCAGGGCATGTAGATAATTAGTAGGCAGGGCAGGAGGATAACTAGGGGGTATGGTAGTAAGAGCAGTAAGTAGGCAAGGCAGGTAGGTATGTATGTAGGTAGGCAGGGCATGTAGGTATGTAGATAGGCACAAAAGTAAGATAAGAAGGTAAGCAGGGCAGGAAGGTAGGTATGTAGGTAGGCAGGGCATATAGGTAAGTAGGAAGCACCGCAGATAGATAAGTAGGTAAGCAGGGCAGTTAGTTTGGACAGTCAGTAGGAAAGGATACTAGGTAGGTAAGCAGGTAGGCAGGGCAGGTAGAGAAATTGGTCAGCAGGGCAGGTACGTAAGTTGGTAGGCACGCAGTTATATAAGTAGGTAGGCAGAACAGATATGTAAGTATGTAGGCAGGTCAGGTATTTTGGTAAGTAGGTAGGCAGGGCAGGTAGGTTATTAGGTATGCAGGACAGGCAAATAAATAGGAGGGCAGGGCAGATAGGTAGGTCAGTATGTAGGCAGGGCAGGTAGGTGGGTAGGTGAGTGGTTAGGCAGTTCAGGTAGGTAGGTCTGTAGGTAGACATGGCAGGAAAATAGGTCAGTAGGTAGACAGGGCAGATAGGTAAGTTGGTAGGCAGGGCAGGTATATAATTAGGTGGTCATGTGATTATGTCAGTAGGTGGGCAGGCCAGGTGGTTAATTATGTCGTCAGGACGGGCAAAGGTAGGTAAGAAGTAGGTAGGGCAGGTAGATAAATAGGTAGCCAGCACAGGTGAGTAAGTAGGTAGGCAGGGCATGTAGGTAGATCGGTAGGTAGGCAGGGCATGTATGATTGTAGGTCGGTAGTTGTGTAAGTGGGCAGGCAAAGCAGTTATGTAAGTGGGTGCGCAGGACACACAGATAAGCAGGTGGGCAGGTAGGTAGGTCAGTAGGTAGGAAGAGTAAGAAGGTTAGTAGGTCGACAGGGCAGGTAGTTAATTAGGTCGGCAGAGTAGTTAGGAAGCTATGCATGTAGGCATTGTGGGTAGATTAGTAATTGGGCAGGGCAGGTAAGTAAGTAGGCAGTTCAGGTAAGTTGTTATGCAGGGTAGGTAGGTATGTTGATAGATATGGCAGGTATGTAAGTAGGCAGTAAGGGCCATTAGGTAAGTAGGTGGGAAGTCCATGCATTTAAGTAGAAAGGCAGGGCTGTAAGGTAGGTAAGTATTTAGACAGGGAAGGTCGGCAGGGCAGGTAGGTAAGTAGGTAGGCAGGGCAGGTGGGTAAGTAGGTTCTTAAGTTATGTGAGTAGTTAGGCAGGGCAGAAGGTAAGGGTAGGTAGGTCAGTATGTAGGCAGGGCAGGTATGTAAGTAAGTTGTCTAGCAGAGCAGGTATGTAAGTAAGTTGTCTGGCAGAGCAGGTAGGTAGGTTACTAGGTACGCAGGGCATGTAGGTAAGTAGGTAGGAAGGCGAGGTAAGTAAATATGTAGGCAAGGCAGGGAGGTAGGTCATAAGGTCAGCAAGGCAGGTAGGTAGGTCATTAGGTCGGCAAGGCAGGTAGGCTGTACTTAGCTCGGCAGGTAGGTAAGTAGGTAGGCAGGGCAGTTAGGGGAATAGGTAGGCAGGGTAAGTAGATAAGTTGGAGGGCATGAAGGAGGGTCAGAAGATAGGCAGGGCAAGTAGGTAAGTAGGTAGGCAGGGTATGTAGTTTAGAAGTAGGCAGAACAGGTAGATAAGTAGGTGGTCGAGTAGGTAGTCGAGTAGGTATGTTAGTAGGTAGGCAGGGCAGGTAGGCAGGTAAGTAGGTAGGCAGGGCTGGTATTAAAGTAAGAAGGAAGGGCAGGTAGGTAAGTAAGTTGGCAGGCAGGGCATGTAGGTCAGAAGTAGGCAGAGCAGGTAGATAAGTAGGTGGTTAGGTAGGTAGGTCAGTATGTAGGCAGTGCAGGAAGGTATGTAGGTAGGAAGGGCATGTAGGGAAGTAGGCTGTTAGGTCAGATATAGAGGTAAACAGTGCAGGTAGGTAGGACAGTCGGTAAGAAGGGTGGCTAGGCTAGTTGAGTTGGTAGGCTGGGCCGGTAGATAAGTAGGACATCAGGCCAGGTAGGCAAGAATGTAGGCAGGACAGGTATGTTGGTAAGTAGGTAAGCAGGGCAGGTAGGTAATGATGTAGGTAAGACAGGCTGATACATAGGTGGGCAGGACAGATAGGTAGGTCAGTAGGTGGGCAGGGCAGGTTATTATGTCAGTTGGTAGACAGGGCAGCTGTGTAGGTTATTATGTAGGCATGGCAGGTAATTAGGTCAGTAGGTTGGTAAGCAGGTAGGCAGGGCAGATATGTTAGTAGTTAGGAAGGGCATTAAGGTGAATAGTTGGCACAGTAGGTAGACAAGCAGGTTTGCATGTATGTAGGTCAGTAGGTAGGCAGGGCATGTAGTTAAGAAGTAGGCTGAACAGGTAGATAAGTAGGTGTTCAGGTAGCTAGGTTAGTAGGTAGGCAGGGCAGGTAGGTAGGTATGTAGGTAGGAAAGGCATGTAGGTAAAATGGTAGACAGGGCAGATAGAAAATGAGGTAAGCATGGCATGANAAATGGTAGACAGGGCAGATAGAAAATGAGGTAAGCATGGCATGAAGGTAGGACAGTCGGTAGGAATGGCAGATAGGTAGGTAAGTCTAAGAGCA